>OMKN01066557.1:8195-36928 GCA_900302345.1 Melanonus zugmayeri
CCCGAGCTCCCCTTTCTCACCTACCAGTGGAAGATAGGGAGGTAGGAGGAGCCGATGATACTTTAGTGGGTACTATACATTCTACTGTGTGTGTGTGTGTGTGTCTGTGTGAACTAATGTGAGCAACAAAAACGGAGGTTAACAGGAATAGTCATATGCATATTTGTTATTAAGACCAACGTGCAACATATGTTCCTCACTACCATAATAATATATTCATGATATGGTCTTTGTTGGTGTGGGGCTAGGGGCTTAGCCAATGGCTGGTGTGTATGCTTGTGTGAGTGTGTCTGTGTATATCTGGTACAACTGTTTGTTATCAGTGGATTTATTACCAGGGACTCCAGGAGATCCGGGCAAACCTGGTACCCCAAGGTCTCCCTTATCTCCTGGGAACCCAGCCGACCCAAACCCTGCAGACCCCTCAGATCCAAGTAGTCCCGGTCTCCCTGGAAACCCGGGTGTACCCGGAAAACCACGGTCTCCCTCTACACCCGGAAATGGATACTGGGAACATTTTTTTAACAAATATCTGTATACTTTGGGAAACAAAAAGCAAAAAATCTTTCAAAAAACATTTCAAATATTTGTATAATAGCTCACTGAGTCTCCATTGGGACCTGGATACCCTTTGCGTCCAGGTCGGCCCGGGTTGCCGTGCTGTCCATCCAGCCCTCTCCTGCCTGGCTGCCCTTGGGGACCTTGCGCTCCTTTCACCCCGTGGGCGCTGTAGGAACCAGAGTCTCCCTTTGGCCCCTGGAGGCCTGGGGATCCTGGTGCACCAGGGTAACCCTTTCAGAGAGGAGTAACAATATAGAGTGAATACTGGTGTGATGATGTGTGGTGTAAAACACATTGGGAAAACAGGGTTTTAATTGAAAGGTTTTTTACAGGTTGTCCAGGTAAGCCTCCATGTCCTGGGAAGCCCTGGTCACCAGGGGTGCCCGGTCCCTGATCATAACCTAAGCAACAGGTATAAGAAATCCCACTTCACCATCAACATTTACCATGACTTAAAACAAACTGAAGCACAGATGAAAGACATCTGCACAGAGACAAGACAATCCAAAGCAAGACCAAGTTAGCAAATGTTCTATTTTGCCTTGAATTAGGTTAATGTTTTCACCAGATATTCCCTGTGGTCCTGGTGGACCTCTTGGTCCTGGCTGTCCTGACCCAGTTCCTGTACACGGACATATGGTCCCCTTTTCTCCTGCACAAAACACAGCCACAGACACGATACACACTTGATGCTTGATTCTACATGTGTTGAGGCTATTCCAAATAAAAACATTTATTTGTTACACATGGAATGGCAAAGCACATACCAAGGTCAAATGTAAAATGCCAGCGTAAATGCAAGTGCCTATGCAAAGGTGCTATCTGTCCTTGGGGGGCCATGGCTATGGAGGGGGAGGGAAGGGCTGTCAGTCTGAGGGGAGAGGGGGTTGTTGTCTTGCCGTATGGCCTCGGGGAAGAAGCTGTTATGTCGCCTCTCACAGTCCTGCTCATTATGTGGCAAATACACCCACTCCTGGGGATTCATTCAAACAGGTTGTGATTTGGATGGTCACAGTCGCGCATAATCTGTTTTTTCCTGCTCTGGCAGCGTCTCACATAGATGTCCTCGAGGTCAGGTAGTTTAGTTTTAATGTCCCCTCGTTCTGCACTTTTTACCACTCTGCTGAGGTCAGTCTTGTTTTGTACAGTGCAGTTGCCAAACCAAGCCGTAATACTTCCACTGAGAACCGATCCTACTGCTGCAGTGTAAAAGGATCTTTGCAGGAACCAATACCATAGGAACAGCATGGTAATGTAATTTCCCCCCCCTATATGCACTGAAATGTTGTACAAAATACAGCTAATTTCAGATATTTCTTAGTTTTATGTTTTGGGATGAAAATGTATAATTTTGGATGACCTAATAATACCAAATAATATTCTGCTATTACAAATTGATACTTTAACTAAGTGCCATCTATGTACATGCCTAAAGCAGTGACTCACTTAATTTCTCAACTGTTTTAACCAGTAGTGGTAGTGATAACTAATACTACAAGCAGTACTACTGTCCACCTGATTTATTGGATGTATTGATCAGAGGTCTGCCCTCACCGTTCTCCCCTTGATCACCATCGTATCCAGGCAAGCCAGTGATGCCCTTTATCCCCTTCAGCCCTGGAAGTCCATTAATCACCTTTTTGTCTGCAATAAACACCACCGCCAAGGCTGGTTATTAAGATCATTCTTAACCACTGATATTTAGAAATCTTCCACGAAATTAAACAAATAAAAACGACCATACTACCAAAATATTTCTGATTTAACCTACAGTAACTTTATGAATATATGCTAAAGATATGAAATCATACAGATTCCTATCTAAATGGACCATTTTCGATTCAATAAAATGAAAAGAAAACATTGGTTTACTATTCTACAGAACACAGAAATAGTAAGCGATGCATTAACATAAAGAAAGGGTTAAATCAAAGCTAATATGAGCTCCTACTTCCGTCTTCAGGTGGTCCAGGTAGCCCCGGGTCCCCACGTAGGCCTTGGTCTCCCGGGTCCCCATCGGGTCCCTGGGGCTGCATGTAAACGTCCCCAGGCTCACCAGGATCCCCCTTAGAGCCAGGAAAACCTGTACCCAACAACCCTGGGGTAACACCACCTGCATGAAGGGGGTGGGAGAGAGAGAGAGAGAGAGAGAGAGAAAGAGAGAGAATATATCCTGCGTGACTTTGTAAAGATGACACGCTCTATATTAACTATAGTCCATTTGAGGAAATACATATTGTCAAAGTATTTTCTCCCGTTAACATGGCGGATTCTGTGGTGCATTCAATGGTCTTCAGCCATCAACTGAGTCTGAAGAGCTGCATTCAGAACCATGGACAGCGTTTCTCTGACAACAAAAGGCCGGCCGACAAAGTAGTATAACTCAAAGTCTGTATTAAGTGAAGTGAAAAGTCTGCCCTCGCTGCTCCTTGTATCAGACACAAGGAGAGCAACAAGTTACCTATTCTGTGAAATACCCTTGTGGTGTGGAGGGGGGCGTGGCTCGGCATCGGGAGGTAAAACAGGGGGGCGGGGCGGCTACCCTGGGCCGAACGCAGCTGCGGGTCATGAGGGATTAGCAGACTATTTAGCTGTGGTGTTCCCTTTGTCCCGCAGTGAGGCCGGTTCCAGAGACACGTGTGCAGAGAAAGGAGAGCTGGCGATCCCAACACCAAGAGACTCAACTCACCTGATCGTCCCCGGTCTTAGCTGCGTGGCAGCGGTGGTTATGTTGTTCGTTTATCCCTTTTGAGTTCTGTTGCTGAGATCCCCGGGGGTTATGGAAGAGCCACCCGGTGGCTCCCCACGGAGTGTTTGACAAATAAACGCTCCGTTGCCAGGAAACCTCCTGAGTCTGTCTTCTCTGTCCGCTTAGCAACCCTGGTCGTGGTCGGCACCAGGGAACCTGAACAGGGACGCGGACGTCGGAGCAGGAGGACGCGGATCCCAGGAGGACCATGGAGCAGCAGGGGGAATCCCCGCTGGCCCGGGCTCTACAGATCCTGGCGGAGGGCCAGGAGTGCCAGACCCGCGCACTGCTGGAGCTCCCCGGCCTAATCGACCAGGCCGGGGAGCTCCGGCCTGGTCGGAGTCATCCGGGCCGCCTTGTTGGACAGCTTCGGCCTCACGCCGGAGGGCCACCGGCGGCTTCTGCGAAGCCTCACGATGGGGGCGCGGGACCGACCAGGCGCCTTCGCCCACCGCACAGGTTAGCTCCCACCTAGCGTGTCCCCTCCTATTAGGTACCGATTGGCCGGGCTTTGAGAGGTTAGTTTCCGAGGGGAGCGCACGCGCCCGGCCGGTAGGGCAAGCGGGAATGTGCGCGGTGCTCTGTGG
This sequence comes from Melanonus zugmayeri, assembly GCA_900302345.1. Taxonomy (NCBI): domain Eukaryota; kingdom Metazoa; phylum Chordata; class Actinopteri; order Gadiformes; family Melanonidae; genus Melanonus; species Melanonus zugmayeri. Next base: position 12,093 of record OMKN01066557.1, read on the forward strand.
TGATGCGAGCCCGTCCGATCGTTCAACCGCTGTTCAGGTGCCACTTGTCGTGGTGCGGACCACGACCAGGGTTGCTAAGTGGACAGAGAAGACAGACTCAGGAGGTTTCCCGGCAACGGAGCTTTTATTTGTCCGTGGGGAGCCACTGGGTGGCTCTTCTGTAACCCGCCGGGGATCTCAGCAACAGAACTCAAAAGGGATAAACAAACAACATAACCACCGCTGCCACGCAGCTAAGACCGGGGACGATCAGGTGAGTTGAGTCTCTTGGTGTTGGGATCGCCAGCTCTCCTTTCTCTGCACACATGTCTCTGGAACCGGCCTCACTGCGGGACAAAGGGAACACCACAGCTAAATAGTCCCCTAATCCCTCATGACCCGCAGCTGCGTTCGGCCCGGGGTAGCCACCCCGCCCCCCTGTTTTACCTCCCGATGCCGAGCCACGCCCCCCTCCACACCACACTTTACTACTATTTCAAGTTTGATATGATGAAAAGATGGATGACACATGGATGATATTCATAAAGACTCTTCTCTCGTAGATGAATTTGACCAAAGCCCTTCTTTGTTTGTTTCCACTATGTGCCACTGTTACATGAAAAGTGCTTGGTTGAATTCATCAAACTCAGTCATAAGTAGAAGCCCTAGTAGAAAAACATAGCTACCTGAATAACCACAGGCTATGAATTTCACCACATTAGCAGGAGTACACCCTTTATCAGAGATCAGTTTCAGTGCTTACCTGGAAGCCCTTTTTGTCCAGGAAACCCAATCACACCTGGAGAAGGATTTATTAGTGTGTCAGGGTTATTCAATGATTGGTATTATTATTATTATTGAGCCATTACCTTCTTTGAACGAATACATGTGAGCAACAGTTACACCCTTTATCTTTAATACTTAAGCAGTTCATTTTTTTATTTCAGAGTACACGTTTATGCTACCTTGAGGTCCTGGGGCCCCAGAAGGGCCTGTGAAACCACGGTCTCCATGATATCCTTTAATCCCAGAACCAATGACCTGTCCAGACACGAACCAGACATGAGATTACGACCTTAAGATAGGTCAGATCATGTATTGAACGCACACACAGGCATTACAACGCAACAGGCAGTACACACTGCCTTTTGTTTATTTACAAAGCTCTATGTGGCAAGCTCCCATTGTATTTATCCTCGCTTTTAAGTTTTAGTGCTTCAGCTATCATAAACACTCACAGGCATATATTACTATGAACACTGCCTTTAGCTTTTACGCACCTGATAAATGGAATAGGCTTCAGGACTCAAAATTGGACCGATTGATCTCCATAGTGACGTTCAAGGTGCTACTGGAAGATGCTTTACATATGGATTGCACTTGTTTCCCCTAGTGCATTCCCCTATATGCATCTGTGTTTCTTTCTTGTGATTTTGTTATAATTTATCATTTGTTTTTCTGTCTTGAAATCAGGGCGACCTTGAAAAAGAGAGCTTGCGCTCAATGGCTCTTCCCTGAGTAAATAAAGGTTAAATGAAATGAAAATGAAATGAAACAGACTCACCTCTCCTGGTGGACCAGTGGGGCCCCTGTTTCCCTTTTCACCCTATGGAGGATGAAATCTTTATGAAATCTATAAACAAAAATCTATAAACATACCTTTTAGTTCATCTTCCTTTTAATCAAGTAGTGTGCACGTGTTCTTTTAAGGCCTGGATTGTCCCCCACTCCAGCTCTAGATCCCTCAAATGCTGCTGTCTGTTCCATGGCCTAGATTGCAGCTTAAGGAGTATCGTGCCTTCCCTGTGACAGCTCCTAGACTGTGGAACAGTCTCCTCTCCCCTACTCCATCTAGTCCACCCCCACTAAAAAAAAACATTTTCTTTTCACTAGCATTTGAAACTGTAAAACCTGTGTATGTACTGTATGTTGTGTACGTGTGAACCTCTTCAGGTTCGATATTTTCTGTTTTTGTTTGTTTACCGTGAATTTTGTACCGCACTTTGGTCAACACTGGTTGTTTTTAAATGTGCTCTATAAATACATTTGATTTCATTTGATTAATTTGCCTTGTTAAGCACAACGCTATATACAAAAATAATGTTTGATTGACTTGGTTGATTGATCAAATAGACAGGCTACACCTGAATACAAGATCCATCCAAATTCAAGATGCATGCTGGGCTTGGCTGTAACAAGTCACTGACCTGCCCACCGAGCGTTCCTGGAAACCCTGCAGGCCCTCTGACTCCAGGGCTGCCCTGGAGAGAACTGAACTGTATTAAAAACATCCTCACACATATGTATATATACACATAGACATATATACTGACACACAATCACATTCATTCACTGTCAAAAGACATACACACTAAAGGAACAATACCCTCAATCCATCTAATCCGGGAACACCACCTTTCCCCAGCTTCCCCTAAACAAAGAATTGAAATGGATTAACATCAACAATATATTTCATATACAATATCATAACTGGGTCATATAAAACTTCCATGCCATTTAGAATGCATTCATGTCATGCATTTATGTCTCTGGTGAGTTGTTATTGAATGAGAGCCATGTTCAGCCATGTTACACTTACATTATATATGCATACTGTGCACATGTATTTTATATAAGAAAGGTCTTTGACATGGGCTGGATTGTTAGGGACTCAGTTAGCAGTCAGTCCATGTCATGATACTGCCCCTATAAGGCCTTCTCAAAACCGCCTAGACTGTGAAACCAGGTAGAGCATACAAATGGCGCCACATTCAGGTTAAAATGAGAATCACTCTTACCTCTGGTCCTTCATATCCTTTGTCTCCCTTTGCACCTTTAAAGAAGCTCAAACCTGGGTCTCCCTGAAGAGACATTCACATGGGATTTAGTGTAAAACAATGGTTGAACAGTTTTTAACTGTGAAATTATTGTAGTGTTAGGTCTGTGATTGAAACGTACAGGTGGACCCTTGCAACCTTTCTCTCCAAAGTCCCCTCCGTCTCCTTTATCTTCCTAGAATTAAATAAAAAGTAAGCAAAGGTCATGGCTAGAACTTCAGCAGTTCATTCAGAGTCATCTTAAATGATCTCATCACAAAACAGTGTCTGTTTCCATTCATATCTGGAGTGTGGTCATTGTAAAAGTAAAAATGTCAAAATGACAGACAAAAATGTCAACGTGTGAATTTTAAGCATTTGATTCCTGCTGTTGAAAGTGCACTGATGTGGTACCTTTATCTGGGTGATAACAGAGGCATATTGTTTAACCCGGCCTGGTGGACCAGGTAGCCCTGGAGGTCCAGATCCTCCCTAAATTGAGCAAAATGGCGGTAAAAAACAACAACAAAATAAACAACAAACACTGGGAAAGAACAAGTTGTAGAGGTAAAACAGTTTACTATGAAACAAGAAAACTCTCAGTATCATCCTCTAACTATCTACAGCGATATTATGTTAGTGTTATGCTGTGCTCTTACTGTGAGTGTGCTGTTGTTGTGTCTTAACTGTAACAGATGTCTATATTACCTTTAGACCGCGTGGTCCAGGCAACCCACTGCTCCCTTCTTGTCCCTGTGGGAGTGAGCAGTCCTTTTATAGCATCAGCAAGGTGACTCTCTCTCTGTCTCGTTCTCTCTGATTGTACATATGTCTCTCTCTCTCTTGTTACTCTTATACACATACACACACACACACACACACACACAGTGTGCCACAGCGTCACATGACCTCTGACCTAAAGTAACATCATTCTCGTCTCTCACACATACTGTATTTGTTACCCATAGTTACCCAGCAGCAGCAGTCCTCATATTATTGGTTATTGTTAGGTTAGAGTCCTTCCCTCCTTACCTCATGTCTGAGGCTACCGGTCAGGTGTCCTGGCTGACTGTACAAGGCAAAATTGCCGAAAACAAACGGACCAATGGAAACCCGGCGTGTGATTATAATGGACGCGGCCGAACGGTTTGGTTATGCGCGCGTCAGCTGCCCCCCATCTGCAGGCCCTTCTAAGGCCTATGTGCTGCCGTGTCTTACTGCCCTGCGAGGAATGTCAAGTAGCGAGTGTCTCCGATACCACATGAACGCCAACACCAACCACTTTTATTTAATTTTTTTCTCTGGCTGATGCGCCTGGTACTGTACACACTCGGAGGATGAGGAATAAGAATAATACATTTTATTTATAAAGCGCTTTTCTAAGTACTCAAAGACACTTTACTGGCAGGTTGCAGGGAGACCGCTACAGTCACATTAAAACATTTAAAAGCATATAAATTAGTTATTAGAAACAAAATTCTCAGATATATCTCATTCCCTTTCTCTGCCCGTTGGATTTGTCAATCTGCAGTCTCTTGTAGCCACTACTTCTTCCCATCAGGGCCCTCTGGTCTGCCTTTGCTCTTCCCTTAGCGGAGGGGATTTGGCTGTGTAAGATAAGCCAGACCTTGACGATCCTTTATCTCTGTACGGAGTGTGTTGATCAGGGGGCAGGAGGGTTTGCTGTAGATTATCCTGTCTACTTCTCTTCCTTTGTCATTGTGTGTTTGATCCTTCCTACCCAAAATCACATTGCATGCTGGTTTTCTAAGGCCAAAAAAGTTGGCTGTTGGTTGTTTTGTGGTTTGTCTTGTGTGGGAGTCTTCGTGTCATGTGTTTGACCCTATAAACACTGTCAAGTGTTGTGGTAAAGTTGAAGTCACAATATGCCCATCTAGTGGTTAAGTATAGTAGACAAAATAAAAGGTAATTAAAAGATAATTGGGAAACCTAAAATGGCGGAGCAATACAAAATGGCGACCAAAAATAGTAAACATAAAAGTACACAATTCTTAAATGTACAAATGATAAACGCTGTATAGTATATGAGGCAAAGAGGCAAGTAAAGTTAAATGTGTTAAGATGTGTTATTATGTTGATGTGTGAGTGGAACGAGCGAAACGTGTAGTGTGCGGTATGGGTCGAAGGTTATAAACATAGTCTTGCTAGCTGTAGTATGGGATACAGTCTAGCCAGGCTGTAACTGTGGCTTAGTAGGGCTGTGAATGGTTGATCACCTCATCTGCCACATCCACGTTAGAGATGTGGATGGGTGAAGTAAGAAAAGATAAAGTGTTAAGATGTTAAGCGTTAAAATGTATTACTGTATTGATGTATGTGAAGAAGGCAACGTAAGGATTCCAAAGGTTTTAAACGATGACTAGATGTACCAATGGTGGGATCCATTTTTCAATGGGTTGTAATTAGCAGGCATCGAGTTCCGAACTTAAACTACCGGTCCACATTGGAGATGGTGTCAAGAAAGAAAGATTAAAATAACACCTCCGAGAAGTTCGTTATAATAGAGCACCTCGGGGGTACGGGTCACGGTCTATAAACAACTCTGCGATTCTAAGGGGTTTAATGCATTCTAAGATGAGAATGTTGCTGCTAGGAGGACTCGTGGGACGCAATGGTTCTGGGGTAAAGCCAGCGGGATTTTGATAATAATAATAATCTAATAATCCCTAAAAGCATTATCCCAGGTATGGCCATTGTGAAATGTTAGACTAACCCGATCGAGGGAAGTTGGGTTTAAACTCAGGGACTGCAAAAGTTACCCTCGCGTGTATATACAATTATTATTGTGTGTGTAACAGATCAAAACCTAAGAAGCCTAGGGCCTTGAGGCTAGTATTGGTTGAGTTAAGGCCTCCGTAAAAGAGGAAGTACGGTAACTATGAAAGTTACTATTAGCAACAAGGTTGCTGGGGGAAGTTCTACAAGGCCTCCAAGAGACCAATCATTTTATTTCAAATGTATGATGTGTGTTTGAACCAATGATTAAAGATTATGTGAACCTGTTGGGCATGTGGGGTCTGAACCAATTAGAAGCAGACAAAATAAACTGAGGTCAACACTTGGGGACATGAGTAAGCATGACCTGAGCATGAGCTCCTCACGCAATGGGTGCGTGGGCAAGTCTATAAGTAGGAGTGGGATACAGAGTTTGGGGCCTTCTTTTGTTTCAACAGATAAGATAGCCGGTTACTTCATGTTCCCTTTCCCCAGGATTCCGAGTGAAAATGGCTTTGTGTGAAGTTCGTCAAACTTCTTCTGCCTACTATTGAAGTAACCTAAAAAAGAAAGCCAAGTTTCTGGCAGGAGGAAAGACATTCGGACAATCGGACTTCGCAAAACACTATTTCTAAGGTGTTGGATGAAGATCACTTCGAGAGACTCTTGAAGACAAAGGGGAACCATGTCTGCCCTTTTTGATTACCACATCTGGGCCTGTTAGCAGCTGCTAATCGGTCATTAATAGATTTAGTCACTGGGTCATGACCGGTGGCATCGACACTCAGGGGTCCATGGTAAAAGCCCATATAACAGTAGAGTTGATGATTTCTGCTTTTCAGCTATAAAAATAAAAAGGATTTTTATCTGATCTTTGGTTACTTCATTTTCCTAGTGGTTGAGTGGTTACAATGGCTAGGTGCAAGTTTAGCCCTGTTGGTAATAAGTAATAGGTGTATTCACTACCTCATCGCGGATAATAAAACTCTATGGTAAGGGGTATCCTGATTATGATTGCACATCGGGGTGCTTCATTAGTAGAAGCAGGGCCGGCGCCTCAATTATAACTGTTAGTGGCTAGGCGAGTCCCATCGTCAACAGCCTAATAGCCTTTAAAATCGGTGAACTGAGTAAATCTCGACATCCTTCTATATTGGCTCAGACCCGTGAGATGGAGGACTGTTCCGAGGTATTTTTCTGAGTAATAAAGAGGATTCTTAGGAGGATACTAAGGCAGGTTCTTACAACACGCACCATATTCACCAACACTGAGCTGCTTCCATTGTACAATTTGCATTTTGTAATGTGCTGACAACATGTATGTATGCCATTTGGTGGACACTTGTATCCAAAGCATCTTACAATACTGTGAGTGCACAATACAAATGAGCAACTTTGGGGATTTAGTATTTAGCCAGTTGGTACATTACTTTTGTCCCAAGTATTTTTGCTGCTCTTGCCATCACCTTTACTTTACCCTGCCTAGCTATCTCAAAGTTTCTTTTTTTTAAGGGCTTTTTGTGCCTTTATGGACAGGACAGTGAAGAGAGACAGGAAATTGGGTTGAAGAAGAGAGGGAATGACATGTAGCACAACCGGCAGGAATGGAACCGGGGTTGCTACGAGGTACCTTGCCTGCATGCCTTACATTCAACCCACTAGTGCACTAGTGGGTTGAGCCACTGAGTCGCCTGCAAAAGTTTCTTTTAAACGACCACTACTCCTGCATATTATGGACTGAGACGGCTGAAACGGTCAGCACCGTATAACCTTTTATATACATTTTATTGTACCATCCAGCATCTGTTGCACTCCTCCTACTCCTTGTGTCAATGTAGCCACACACACACACACACAAAGCATACATGGCCACTTGTGACCCTTGTATCTTTACCTTGGATCCTGGGGGCCCTGGTGTGCCTTGTTGGCCCTGTTTCAGAACAATACATTAGTAGACAGATGCCAACATATATACATGTGAGATCAGTGCTGTGGTGGGTGCTCTGTGACAATAAGAGATCGCTTACAGTAGGTCCCCGGGGCCCAGGGTCGCCAAGCTCTCCAATTAGCCTGGCTTCTCCCTGTAAAACATACAGTTAGGTCAGCATTTTCTGTAGCACACGATAGCTGTGGCCACACATACCACTCCTGTAATATAACACAATGTATTACTGCTAATGCTATTGTCATCAGAAAAGTAAAGGATCTAGTTTCTAATACTAGATATTCAGACAGAAAAAAACACTTACATCTGTTTAAAACACTGAGTACTCATTGTTAGTTATTGTAATCACGGGAAAAGGTCTTGGAGTGTAAACTCTCCACTTTGGTTTTATTTCACATTAGGTGAGGGTTTCCTAACGGCACACATTACTCACATTAAGTTTGATATTTAGTAACTTTCACTTAGCTATCACCATGGGAACGGGTACGGTCCCAGCTAGGGGAGTGACTAGGAGGAATGAGCTGATAAGAACATTCTAAAACATCGTTGGTTGCTCCCACGGTAACAAGGGGTTCATATTGTCTACAGAGAAGGCAGTGATGGCACCTGCATACACATGCTTTTGTTTTTTATCTCAATGTCGTGATAAAAAAAAGAAATGTCAAGATTCACATCCTTACCTTGGGTCCAGGTGGTCCTGGTAAACCCTGTGAAATAAAGCATCAGGCTGAGACTTTTCCTCATACATCCATACAGACATCCATGTGGGTTATAGTGTGTGTACGCTGTTTTAAATGTGTGTCTTACTAAGGAGCCTTCAATACCACGGGGGCCGGGAAAACCAGCACTTCCATCTTCACCCTGAACAGATTAAAAAAATAAATACAAAATATTTAATATGAAAAAGTTCAAATAAAATAAAATACATTTATAAAAAAAAATATTAAATGTTTTTATTGGACACTGTATTATATTGTATAATGTAAAACTAACATGATAATGATAAATAAAAATAATGAGCACCTGGCCCTTATCCTGGCCTGTCATTTTAAACCTTAAGTGCTTGCTAACTAACTAAATGGATTTTGCTCTAATTGAAACTTTGTATGGCCATCTTACAAACAAGCTAAGCTAAGTCTTACATTGTGCTTGTTGTGTGTAAATACTGTATGATATATTATCTTACATCTGTTCCGTTGCACCCAGAGGCTCCTGGCTCTCCTATTGGCCCTTGCAAACCTGGGATCCCCTAATGGAAAAACAAGTATATTGACATATGTGAGAAAATACACTGGTTCATTATGTGGAAGCAAACAATGAACACTGCAAGCAATCACAATGAACAGATTCAAATAATTTTCATTAAAACAAGTTAAGGGGACTGAAATCTTACCGGAATACCCAGAATACCATTGAAGCCTTCATATCCCTGTTGACCCTAGAAACACAATGAAAAACACAGTGTTGTGGTCCCACAATTGTAGTCCTACGATAGTGCTACTACATGATTGCTGTATGTGATATTGTTAACGGATATAGCATGACAACAAAACAACACAATAGAGTCATTGGAATATATGATGTATGCAAATGGACCAGACCCGACTGCCCTTTGGTCCCACAGGTCCCTCCCGGCCAGTGTTCCCCTGTGGAAGAGACATCAGCGATCATTAATTAACACCGACATACAGACTATGCCAAGCCATCAGAATGAGAAATGCATACAATAACAGAGACAAATATGGTCTCTGCTATTGAATTGTATATATTCACATAACCAAAAAGAATAGAAGATATTCTGCCAACCAAAGATTTTGCAGAAAGGATGGTTCAATAACATTAAGGTTTGTAGAAATTCAAAGGCAGGATTGAAGTGATGGCATTTGCAGTTGTGCTGAATTGAAACCAGTGACATATGGATTTGTATCAACATAGAACATAGAAATCCCTCTTAATTCTGACGTAAACCCCTGTAGGCTACATTGAATGAAATGAACATTGGTAAAAAAATGTGGGTATCTGTGGAGTTAACCAAAAGGCTCTAAAAAAACCCTCTACCTTTGATCCCATATGTCCAGGATGGCCCTCGGCACCTCTGTGACCTTCTGTCCCTTGTGGTCCTTGATCTCCGGGGGAACCTTTATCTCCCTATGGTGTGTATGAGAAAGAGAGACAGAAGAAGAAAACTAATTAGCAAGACATAGTAGACAGAGATATGCATGCCTATTGCCTACAAAAAAAACAAATCTAAATAATATTGGCAATTCTGCCTGTGATTGACCTTAAATATATATATATATATATATATATTGTATATATCCACTTAAAATGTAGTTATCCCCATACTAATTTTAAGTATGCTTAGGGAGCCTTAATCTACTCTTACAACACTGCTTAATTCTAAACTAATGTGGTGGGCAATGAATCTTGCATAACTGAACAATGATTATATATGCTGTTTCATAGGAGGTAGGTTCAGTGGTTCAGTACAGGAGTACAGGAGAGAGCCACTTACCTTGCTGCCTTTACAGTGACATGATGATCTTCTACTGCATACACACTATCAAACACATCAGACAAATGCGTCACACATAGATCATACATACAGACAATATGGGCTCTAGACAACAGGGAGGAAATGCCCAGTTCACACAGATTTGAGCTCATCTGCCATCAGACTTTAGATATTAATCTGAAGTCTGATTCGTGAGACTATTTAGTACCATACAAAACCAACTACAGGTGATTTGCGGTCATTTTCTGGGAAATTTGCCAGTACTTTATATCAGTGGTTCTCAACTGGTCTAGCCTCAGGACATACATTTGTCATTAGTCATTAATTTAAATAAAAAAATGTTGCAATAATCCAAAATGCATTCACGTACTGTTAAAAACATTGAGCGAACAAAAAGCTGCAACAATTGGGGCTAAACTCAATGAAATAGTAAGCCATGAATTAACATTGACACATTAGTTAATTCATGAGCTTCTTTCTAAATATTAAGGTTTGGCATATATTCTGCAACCCACCAGTTGAGAATCACTGCTTTAAATGATATGTACTGCAGTACCATATATTTTCACCAGAGGGTAGTAGGAGTGTATGGTCTATATTGGTTTCAGCTAGAGAAGACATTAAAATGTTCAGGGGCAGGATTGCCTAACAATACTGAGGAGGAGTAGGGTCAATCTTATGAGCTCATACAACACCTGTTAATGTACAATAATATGCAATTGTAGTGGACCTTTGTTTGCTAAGCATATTATATAGTCAGAGGTCAAAATACCTTTGTTCGTGGCATGTCAATATAGGCCTAACACTAAGTCTAAAACAAATCAACTAACAATGGCGGTTCTAAGGGGGGCAAGGGAAGGCCAGTGCCCCTCATAATATTATGCCTGGACCCCCCTCTAGCCCCCCTAACTGTGGCGAATATTTTCAAAAGGAGGAATTCTTTAAAAAAATACATTAACACTGAATGAGTATTCATGTGTTTATCATGTGTTTATTATATGAGAGACCAAACCTGGGGTGGTGGTGGTGGTATGTAACAGTTGTGCTTAATATATTTGGTACCCTAAAATGGCATGTGGCCCCAGCCTGGCTGCCCCATTTGAAATGGTCTAGAACCGCCACTGTCAACTAATAATTATAATAATCAATCAAATAAAGAAATACAACTTTTTGAAGACAGCTAAAGGCTTTCAATGTGATTCCCTTCAAATTCATCCAGCCTAGCACTCTACACGTCCATAGTTGCGTACGTACTTCCTCCAGGAAGTAGGCTACACAGCCAGTGCTTCTATAGTGTAAATATTGTTCTTAGTGCATGTGTCTCCTCAGAGACTATATAAAACAGAGAACAAGGCCAGCACTCAAGCAATGTCCTTTACTATTTCTTTATTGCCAGCAGGCATTCAACAACAGCAACGACGTTTCAGCTTCACGCTTTCATCAGGTTGACCATCAGTTTGTCCCCTCAGAGACTAAACAGCCCCCCTGATAGCTAGCCAAAATAATAAAGAATAAAGTAGGCCACCATTGCTAAGAATGTATGCGTGGATGTTGTAAGGATATTGATAGTGCCCACAAATGCAGATAGGGATAGAAAGGGAGACACATCCACATGATTTAATAAAATAATGGATCTATACATGAATGATGATATTATACTAATATTATACATCAGCGTAATAGGCTATTATATATACAGGTACATCAGTAGGCTATAGGCCTACAGTAGTTATAATAGAATATAAGAGATATTCATTATATTCTGTACATTGTAAACCATGTTGTTGATATACTGTGTTAATTTCAATTACAAATACATTAGGCCTACATCCTATTGTAGTTTAGGCGTTCCGAGATGAACCCCACTTACAGTTTTTCTCCATTGTATACACAAAAGATGAACCTATGCACACAATTCTGAAAACTGGAATCTCATGTATCAACAACAAGCCTCCAGATGCTCCACTTTCCACTAAATCACATTTTTGCAAAAGCGCAAATCGCATCATTTAGCACACTTTGTTCACCTGGAAAACACTGGCCTTCAAAATGCCACAACCTAATTACCAATTGGTCTCACTCGCTTCTCACCTGTTCAAACTCAATTGGCAAAACACTTTCATGTGTCAATCATGTGTCAGAGCATGAAAGAGGCTTCAGGTGACCTCTACCGATTTCTAATAGATCATTTTATATTCTTATTTTTTGTGGGCCTACGGAGTCACTTCAGTCAGTTGAACATTTTACTGTATCAGTAACAAATACATATTTGCTTTGTTATCTACGTATGTGCACTGATGTCATCATTACATCTCCAGAAAGACAGTCTAAACATGTTCTTACAGTAGTGTTTTTAATTTTACTTATCAGTGCAATTACTGTGAGTTTTGCCAAAATAGGTAACATTTGTGTATTCTCAGAACTCTTGAACAATGTTGCAGGATCAACTCTAAGTTTACAGTATGACTCTGGGAAGCTGGGTCGGATAGACAAATGTGCATTGTATCCTATTCTGATACAATGATTGTGTCAATGCAATATTTATATCATATATTCAAAGTATTGTATTACAGTACAATATGGCAACAGTCTTTATACTGTATGTAACATACAATTTCAACCTTTTGGGACAAAAAAAACCTAAAAGGAGAAAAGGGAAATCATTTCTACACAATTTTATACATTTGAATATGTAACATGGCCTCATGAAGCCAAAACATATATAAACAGTATTTTACTGGTAGTGTTTTACATTTATCACACCAGTGTTTAATTGATGCTCTGTAAGACCTATTCATATGATGGCTGTGTGTCCTTCTGGTGAAAGAATCAGCTTTGAGAAGAGCGAACGTGGTTTTAAGTGCAAGTGTTTCATTTTGCAAGAGATTTGAGTTGTGACAAAAGCTCAACTCTTTTCAGTTTTGTGTTGACAGTTTTGAGAAATTGAGCTATAGTTTCGGGAAACGTGTTTAAACGACTGGGGAAAACTGTAAATATGTCATAAACTGTAATAGGCCGATAAACCTACAGATAAACACGACATGCCGCCTTTTGCGTGACATGAACGGCCTACAAATAAACACGTTGCGTTACATCACCGCCGTAACGTTAAAGAAACGAACAATAGTAGTCTGAAAAAAGCAAAAGCTTACATTTTTGGACTCCGCGCCCGTCATCAGTGTCGCAGCGAACAGGAGCGCGGCGAGCGTCCGCGCGAGCCTCATGGTAACCGAACCGCGCGCTCACCTGTAGGTCGGTGCGCGTGACTCACTCAGGAGCGCGGTTGACGTTCTCTGTTGGCGGTTCCCCGCGACGCCAAATGGACATCACAACACTACAGGTCATTAGACCCGTGCGTGTCTATAACTTTCTACAACCGAAATGCAAGTGAGACGTGAAAAAAAAATACCGCGCGGCCAATTGAACGGTATTAAAGTGGACCATGAGCAGGAGCCCGCCTCCCACTTGACTCACCCTGTCAATTATTATGATCGGGCTAACGGCTAAGTGAGGAGTAGCTTACTTTCTAACAGACTCCATGGAGACCGCCTCGTGTTGTTGAGCTGCGCACCGGGTGAGTACATGATGTGGATGAACCAGCATGGTGTCATGGTTGACATACTTATGATCAGATCATAATGAAGGTAGAGGGGAGATGAATGGACTGAGTTTTGTGCCGACGTGAGCGTCACATAGTGTTTAAGCCTACGGGTGGGAAATCATTAATGAGATTCCTGTCAAATCTATCACATATATGCCTATTGTTTATGAAAGCTAACATAACATCTCAGGTGAAATCGAACGAGTGAAAGACTGACAGGTGTGAGAAAGAGCGAACTATTTTCTTTTTCAATCCACAGGGGGCGGTGTTGAGTCAGGATCTTGTGATGACATACTTGTGCAAATGTGTCGCTCTCTGCACCCTCTGGTAAGTCTGTATTGAAGTTTAAGCAATTTGAGGTAATATGCAGCAATATATAGTTGGCATATCCTATATTGTTTAGAGGGGGTTATTTAATTACTGTTGTGTCACCTGCAACACGAAAATCAGGACATGGACTTATGGCATTTCTTTACATTTAGGAATGTAGAGAATGTCCTCTGAAATCCAAAATCTAAACTTTGTTAAATCATTTATTTAGGAGGAAACTGTTACCTTTGCTCTCCTCTGGAGTGTGATTAATTAATGTCTTGCATGTTTACCTCGCTATTCAAAACACCAGGCACATCTGCCTGGCTTGTGTACTACAAGCCTTTACAAATGTACAAACAAGGTGAGCTATGTGACATGTACAAACATGCACAGAAACAACAGGACCTTCATGATCCACACTAAAAGGCTTCTTCCCTTTTGATGACATTGTAGTACAAATTACAGAGAGCATAAAAACGTAGGCATCATAGTGAAATGTAACAGTATAAAATCATTACTGACATTACTGTCTTTTAAAATAACAGAGGCCCAGATGGCCTACGTATTTTTTTCATTTGTGATTGTATTTGAATATTAACTTGTTGTATTGTCATATTTACAGGTGGGTGGTCTCCATTGTACAGTGGGCCAATGCAGTAAGTAGTTCTAATCCTTAGAATCACAAAATTATTAAATACACTTCAGATGAAAACAACATGAATGTATCACTTTTTCAAAAACAATGGTACTGACTACACAGGCTGTTCTGAAAGAAAGCCTAGAGTAGAAAATATAGAGTTCAATAGATTCAATAGATGCATTAGTTTCCATCAATGTCTTTAAATCCCATTCCAGGACTTTTATGTTTTGATGGCGTAAACCTGTCACCAATACAACCTTTAATGTTGTATTGGCGGTGTTATGTTCAGACCTGACATAATCGGACATAATCTGTAGCTGACCATTCTGCTCTCAATGCACACTGTGTGTGTGTGTGTGTGTGTGTGTGTGTGTGTTTCTGTGTTTGGGAGTTTGGGAGTTTGGTTGTGTTTGAGTTCAAACGTTCTCTTGTTTATCACAAATCTTATCCTGCACCTGATGTTTCTCCAAATGCATCTCATCCTTTATTTTTCATCAGAAACCCTCAGGTCTGTTTCCGTTTCTCAGTTGCACAATGTCTAGCTGTTTAGGAAATTGACATAGCTTGCTTTTCCTTGTCCTTTTATGTACTGGAAGCTGAGTACTGAAGCTATAATGTGAGGACCATCATTGGACAGTGGCCCTCATTTATCAATCTAACGTAGAAACCAGCGCAGATCCGAGTGCAGAAATCATCTTACGACAGGGTTCACGTGTGATTCATGAAACGTTCGTATCTCGCCAATCACAGCATATGAATGATCGGGCGTTGATAAATGTGGCGGCTGAAAACAAGCGTCATTTAAACATCACCTATATATTCTCGATTTAGAACTCGCCTCGTCCCTAGAGTTTACGACATAGAGAAGCGTAATACGGCCAAGGAGCGCAATTTCTCCGACCTAGAAATAGAATCTCTAACGTCCCAAGTGCAATTGAACCAATTAATTCTATTTGGCAGCCGGTGGCATCAAAGGAAGTCAGAAAAATCCAAAATCACTGCTTTATGTTATTTATGTTAGGCAAGGGCGTAGGTTTGGTTTTGACATTGGTAGGGACGGGGGATGGGGGACGGGGTGCTGGCGCGAGGATTCCACTCGCGATTGCATTATTGACGGGGAGGAGGGGAGGGGGTAAATGTGCGCGCGGTGCGTGCAGGATTACGGCTGCCGGCGCGACTGGGCTTCGCGATCGCGTATTCTGCGTATAGGGTGCTAATCAAAAATAATTGGTAGGGACAATCAAAATGATTGGTAGGGACATTTCAACAGGGCCCCGCGAAGCCCAGTCGCGCCGGCAGCCGTACTCCTGTACGCATCATCGCGTACATTTAACTCCCTCTCCACAAATTGATAAATGCCGAGCTCTGCGTGGAAATGACCGTACGCACAGTTTAAGACAGTTTTCTGTGTACGTTCGTTTGGGCCATTGAGGGCCATTGAGAGCAAAACTGTCTAATGATGCATTATTGAGTCACATAAAGTTTTTATTTGTGGTATTTTTTCAATTGTTAACTGGTAGTGGTATGAGAGTCATATCTATGCCGTTTTTATTGTTAGTGACTTATACTCAACTATTTAGTCAAAGATTATGCACCAGAAGTTTGTGAAAACCTAGTTCTGTGGGAATCATATATTAATTAAATTTCTGTTATATGTTCTATTGGCTATTTGGACTACTATTGTACTACTCTAGAGTCTAGATGTTATTATCTGATACATATTGATGTTGAAATTGGTAAATTTTTTGTCCTGAGAACCTGATGAAATAATCCTGATAATAGCTCAATCCGAATGAAATTGGTATGTAATTTAGTTACTTGCTCTTGTGAAATTTTAACTAGCCTGTTCCTAACTCGCGTGTAAGCAATGTTTTTATTCACTAGCCCAAATATGGCAATATACTACACTATATAGAAAGTGGTTTTGTTTGAAACATGTTATACATCATTTATTTGTAACATGTTGTAGCAATTCTCCTGCTACCTGCCAGTGAAAGTGGTTTGTGCAGGGCTCCTCCGAAGGACAGGACACGGGTGTAGTTGGAAACCGGTTTATTGTAAGAATGAACAAATGGTTTGTTTGCCAGAGCAGGTGGTAGCTTGCTGACATGTTAGCATTCTGTTCTGAGTGTGGTGATGGCTGGTTTAACCTGTGGGCTTTGATTACAAGATGCACCACAGGTGTTCAGCCTCATCTCAGCCCCAGAGTCTAATCAGTCTGACTCAGGCCAGGTGCTTAAACCAGCCACACACATGTGTTCCCACTTTGTTTCAAAAAGCATTTCAAGGAAATAGGGTTCAGCCAGCAACTCCATGTGTTTTGTCTCTACAGTAGCTAACAGTAGTTTAGAGGAAACAGCCTTTAGCTTCCAGGATGCTAATGGAACACATTATGACGCCTATGTAAAAGTCCCTCTACCACTGTCCCTCAGCATGGACTTGGTTTCATTCTTTCAGTCATGTCATTACTGTACGCAATATTCACAAGTCAGTCATAGCGTCCAATGTTGAAAAGTGCAGACAGCGAATTTGTCTCCATCGTTAAGCCGTTGCACCATTAAGAGTTGCTCACTACATTATCTGATAGGCAGGGAGACACTTTAGTTTTAGACCGGTAGAGAAAGGGAGTTAAGGTCAAGCAGATGCACCACTGAACTTTGATTCCCCAGCATTAATCCAAACACATCCAAATATTTACAAATCTTCTTTCCAAATGTTTGGGGA
This sequence comes from Melanonus zugmayeri, assembly GCA_900302345.1. Taxonomy (NCBI): domain Eukaryota; kingdom Metazoa; phylum Chordata; class Actinopteri; order Gadiformes; family Melanonidae; genus Melanonus; species Melanonus zugmayeri. The sequence continues at coordinate 29,361 of OMKN01066557.1, forward strand.
AGAAATACACTGTGGTGCTTAAATATTTCAATTTACCCTTACAAAATAGACAAAATGTTGGCAAAACTCAGATATTTGCAGGTCACCAAGGCCAACTGACGTTACTATCATTGGACCTATGTGTGAGAACAGTGGCTTGTTTAACTTACTCTTATCACATGTAGCGAGCCATTCAAGGATTGTGTGTGGACGACCAATGCAACCACAACCACACACACACTAAATCACAACACACTATATCACAAAATGTTCTAACACAAACTTCTACACCGATAAGTGCATTGCCTGTGTTGTACCTTGTATCTCATGATATAGAGACCTCAAGTTAACCCCATCCCTATTGGTTGATCATGCTGACACTTGTGGTTTACAATGTATGGTGTGTCTCCCTCTATCTTCCTCCAGGGAGAAGTGCAGCTCCCATGCGGAGGCCGAAACTGCAGTGGGTGCCAGTGTCACCCTGTGAAGGGTGCACGGGTATGACCCTTCCAGACCCTTCACTTTAACATTTTATTAACTTTATTTACAATACAACATAAAAGAACATATTAGTGTTGCGTATTCATTAATTGTGAAATTAAATGTTACTGTTATTAACAATGTTTTTAGCATTATTAGCTTCTGTGAAATAGATCCAGCATAACAGTTATGGAAAACACCACAATGATTTTACCCAAATCAAGAGCGAATGTCCACTGTGTCTTTACTCCACGTATTCTCTGTTCAGGGGGCTCCAGGAAAGATAGGGAAACAAGGCATGAAGGGACCAATGGGACTAAGGGGCCATGAAGGGCTTCAGGGTGGAATGGGCCGAAGGGGTCCAGAGGGGTCCCCAGGACCGCAAGGGCCTGACGGAGAAAGGGTAAGTCTGTGCATTGTAGTTAGTGTTGGGCGATATCCATTTTTTAAAACTGTTCTTGCATCTTATAACGTCTGTTTCCAATGTGCCATGAGCTGCTACGCTCTCTCCTGCCACAGGGTGGAAGCAATCAAAGCAAAGTGTTTTGCAAATCACTTTTCATAATAAACCAGCGATGAATTATGACCTTCATAAGCTTGCTATTCATAACTTTGTGTTAATAGCCTAGGCTAGGCCTATAAGCCGAAAATAATCATCTTAAATCAGCATTATATCTGGCTATCGGTTGCCTCGAACGGGGTGATTTTGACAAGCAGTTTCACTGGGAGATGGAGCAACGTAGCCAGTCAGCTTGAGAACAGCAATAGCATCATATTTCATGTTTTTGCTCCATATTCTGCATGTATGCTGATATAGTTTGAGACATTATTTTACCTTACTCATCTTACTTGCTTTTTAAGGTTGTGGAGTAAGAAAGAAGTCCGCTAGCACTTTATACCTCGCTTTCAATATTTATACCTCGCAACATTTATATAGCCTAACCTTTGTGCACATATCAACCATAAAGCCATAAAGGTAGGGCTAATTTTGGAAAAAATACAAAACGGAAAATTCAATCTGGCATTCAATTGAGGATTTAAAGTCAACAAATCAAATTCAATGTATACTAAATATCATTAATTAATTCTGCCTTTATTACCTCAAACATGCAACATGCATCCAGCATGTTGTGTGAGTCGGAAAATAAAGCAAGTTTTCCAACCTTAATCTTATTCTACTCTGAATTTTAGCGCATAGGCTCGTGTCTCGTGCTCAAGCACATCCCACTGATTGGCTGACATCAGATCAAATTCTCTAGCCTCAAATGATAGCAGTGCACAGTAAGCAGCGGCCCCAGATCAGCGGCAGCGGCAATTTGAATGAAAAATGAAACAAGGGCTTATAGCGAGAAATATTTTGAGACAGTATTGATATGGACACCGTGATAATTTTATACAACCATGATATACCGCTGTATCAGATAATCGCCCAGCCCTAATTGTAGTAACTGTCCCTTTTTGAGTTTGTGGGAGTGTGTGATGTGGGATAAAGAATGAGGAGGAAGTAGTAATAACTGTAGTTAACCATATCAAAGTGATAAAACCACCAGAAAAGAAAGAGAGATTGGCACAACAAGCCTGGTCTCTGGTTTAATACATTTGTATGAATGAAAAACGTAGTAGCAGTTGACAGAATTGTACAGTTAATACAGTTTTCATGTTTTAGGGCATGACAGGTGTTCCTGGTTTCCCTGGTATTGACGGCGTTCTAGTAAGTAAAATAAAGAAAGAGATTTTAATGGCTTTCATTTTATTGTGTTACCTATAACAATCCACTTGTTTGTACTTTTGATTATTATTGCATTGGTTGATATCTTCATTCAACTTACACTGTAGAATAACCATTCACTTTCATTTGGTACAGAAATTCAATGGATGTGTCTTGTATGCCCTCTAGTGGCAAAAGTAAAAAAAACGAATCTCAAGATCTGTTCTCAAATTTAAAGTCCCATTTGGTGCAAATTCCTTAGCAGTATAACAAATAATCCTCCAATGAAATAGCACAATGAGTAGCCTAGTTGTTAGGGTGTTTGACTCCTAGCCGAAAGGTTCTTGGTTTGAACCCCAATGTCCACAGTGCCCCTGAAGGCATCCTTCGGAAAGATGTCTCCTACCTGCGTCTCACACTTTCTTTTTAACTGTAATTCACCTTTGATGAGTGTCTGTTAAGACAAATGTAAAAATCGCTTCATGGTAATCAATCACATGACCGTGCAGGGCCACCACGGAGCTGGGGGCGAGCCTGGCTTGCCAGGGCAGAATGGCTGCAATGGGACAAGGGGCAGAGCAGGAGTCCCTGGACCTCCTGGCTTTAATGGCACCCGTGGACGTCCGGTGAGGACTACCGTACTGAGGAAAATGTCTGCCAATGTTGATGTCAATATCAATGCTAACTTGTTTTCGTACTTACTACTTACTTTTATCACCTCATATTTGATATGTAATACTGAACATCTGATAATAAAACACATTGACTTTTCACTATGACTTTGATTTAAACATGCCGCTACACTGTCGGCTATCGTCAATAAGCAAATACTTATTTCCGTGGTTGTATGATTACACTCATTTCTAGTACGTTTCATTTCAGGGATCACCAGGACCTAAAGGAGCGAAAGGAGAGCCACTGTATAAATCAACCTTACCAGGAATGCCTGTACGTTGTTTCTATACAGAAAATCAAATGAAACCCACCAAAGCCAACGTGTTAAAACATGCAACCCAGTTGAATCCATGCGTAATCCCCCCTGCATGTTTCCTAACAACAACTTCCTGTTGTTTAACAGGGAGATCCTGGAAAATCTGGACCAAGTGTAGGTATTTCATTCATCCACAGCCGTTGATTATGTAACACAATGTTTGTGATTAATATGCAACCAAAAAAACACAATTTTACAACCAAGTGGTTGCCATTGTCAAGCTTCTATGCTCAGTTCACTGTTGTATTGATTGATGTGTATATTGGTTGATTGATCTTGTGGATGTCTCACCAGGGTGAACCAGGTAACATTGGGCCGAAAGGCCCAACCTGGGGGTCCAGTATGTTATATTTACCGTTATACTGTATATTACCTATATTATACCTATTACCTATATTTACAGTATATTACCATATGTAGATATTATTTATATATATATGTGTATATGTGTGTGTGTTTGTGTCTGTGTCTGTGTGTCTGTTCACATATTCTTAGGGATCCCAAGGCCCTAGAGGGCCACCGGTGAGTCTTCTGACCCGATACATACAAATACACATGCACCCTAATGTTGATGTGACACATCCAGACACCAACACGCAAACAGTACACATTGTTTATATATATTTTCACAGGGTGATGCTGGAAGATCACCGGCAGGAGATAAAGGAGATGATGTGAGTTGTGTTATGATGACATATATACGGTAGATACCACTTTTACCATCTATATCCATGCATTGTACACAATAAAAACTCTTCATCCACTGTTCAGGGTGACCAGGGCTCACCCGGGCTGCCCGGACCAGAAGAGGCCAAAGAACTCCCCCCTGAATACCTCCCTCCAAAAGGCTACAAGGTAAAGAACTGTAAACCTTCCAGAACAACAACCAAAAGTATTTAAAACCTTGTATAATGTTAACACTGTTTTGGTGCTGTCTAGCATTATTTGACACATGATACCCATTTAACATGTAAGAAGAAAGATAGTCAATAATATACATTATTCTCTGTGTGTGCGTGCGTATTTTCAGGGTGACCCAGGTCCCGCTGGGCTGTGTGGATCTAAGGGCATCAGTGTGAGTTTTATTTGTGTGAAACCCTTCATGAGGTTGTTGTAAATATGCCCTTTTTCAACATGTAGATGCATTTCAAAAAGGAGATAAAGAGCATGCCACGCTGCTAACGCTAACTAGTAGCCAATTCCCTGCAGTGCTGCACAACAAATGGAATGGAATCACTGATTAATTAAAATGTGTTTTATAATTGAGGAATCACAACTGAGACAGAGAGAGAGAGAGAAATGGATACAGAGAATGAGAGATAGCTAAGGTGTGCCCATGTATCTACACAGGGTGCTGTTGGGGGAAGCCATGAGGAATTTAAAGGAGAGAAAGGGATCCTTGGTTTGCCTGGACCACGGGTAGGTGACCATGGTTGGATTAAAACCAAATGTCCAGACAAAGAGATGACTAACGCATCTCGACACTTGTTATCACATAGGGTTTTCCTGGATATCCTGGACATGAGGGGTCAACAGGACCACAGGTATTCCTGTCATTCATTCCATTAAAAGCTTCTGAAAATCATATTTAGGACATTGATATGTAAATCATATCACTCAATGTCTGATTCCATAGATCAAGGCTTGTCCTTGTTGGTTGTTCCTTGGTTATTTTTTTATGTTATTTTTTTTTTTTCAGGGTCCCCGTGGAGACATGGGACTTCCAGGCCTCATAGCTAGAATTGGACCAAAGGTGACCTATGTAGACGTAGGACCACATGCATTAGGCCTACACATACACACGCAAACTCACCATGATGAAGATGTTGAGCCAGGAGCAACCTCTGGGAGACTGGGAGGAAATGTTTGCTTAAGTACAACAACATTTACAAATACCCAGCATGTGTGCTGTACCTAAAACATTCATGATCTTGAAATATTTTAATTATCAGAGGTAATTCATAGCTCATGTATACAACATAATGTAGATGTTCAATATAAGTCTGACAATAGTATTACAAGATAACATACACATAAAGGACACTTTTCACATCCTGTATTGACTAATGTTTCTTTACAAAGCGTGTCATTTGCTGCCACTAGAGGGAGAACCGTCTTGAACCCTGATAAACAGACTCACCTAGTACTACATTCACCAAAATTAGAATATATTGTATAGTTCTAGGCAGTGCTATGCGCTTGCAGGCAATCAATGTCAAAAAATTATCTGATTAATATTTTATTGAGACAGAGAGATGATGATAATTAATGCACCAAACCTTTTTTTTTACCTGATATGTAACTCAGTAACCAGTAACCTTAATGTTACCTGTTATTCTTTGGAGCCTCATTGGAAACATTCTAGTTGTAGTGCTGCTGTTGTCCTGATCTCCTCTCATTCCTACTACATTAAAAGGGTCATGATGGAGATCCTGGAGCTGCTGGGCCCCCAAATTACTACGATGAAACTGCTGCAAGAGGTGAGGCCACAACAGGGTTATTATACAATGACATGGTATTTAACAACCCTTGTCCATTTTGCTGTGTTTGCATACCATCATTTTGTGCACAATTACTCTTGTTACGGTCGGGTGGATATTTAAGTTAAAGTCCTCTGAGATTCATTAGTTTTCAGTAGTTTTTGTCACCTTGTTAGGGAAACAGGGTACACCTGAGCTACCCTTCCCTGGGTCTGGCTGCAAGAGATGCAATAGTTCTAAAAAGTTGTCTTTTCCCAAAAGCTCAATTGTTGATATATATATATATATAGAGAGAGAGAGAGAGAGAGATTTTTTGTTTAGTTTTGGGCACATTTTCCAATTTCAGTCTTTATATCTTATTGTTAGACTTAGTGGGCGGTCGTTGAAAATACACGGTATCCCCATAACCACCTTTTAGAACCCAAATGGGTTCTAAAATAACTCATTTTAGAACCCATTTGGGGTCTAAAGGTGTTCTCTCTTCAACTCCAAATTAGAACTGGGGAGCCCGACCAAATGTATAGCACCAGGGCAGTGTAGCCCAGGTGTACCCTGTTCCCCTAATGAGGTGACTGGCCGAGCACATGAATATCAGAAGACTTTAGTGTATAAAAGGTAGAGGTACAAATTATTACCTCTGTAAAGCTGGTTAGTGAGGTGTTATTTCATTCCAGTATAAAAGCACTCAAACCTTTGTGTCATGTGTTTTTTAGGTGCTAAAGGAGACCGGGGGTTTCCTGGTTCACCTGGCATCCCAGGAGACACTGGGGACATGGGCATGCATGGCCCCCCTGGCCCCCCGGGAATAACACTTCCAGGTAGTCAAGTACTGACTTTTTAGTTTTGGAAGCAATGAGTCATTGCCTTACAATATACACTATTCTATACTATACACTATTTATACATAGCACTGCTCTTTCCTTTTTTGAAAAGGTATTTACATGTACTTGCCTAATGGACTGTGATAGGCTCAATATACGTGTGATGTCAGAAATAATGGCGCTATCTTCGCGTCAAAAAGTGAATGAGAAAGGAATGAGAAAATTGATGTCAGATGTTCTGGGGCCTCATTTATAAAACCTGGCGCAGGATTTGCGTGCCAAAGCTTGCGGCTGTCCGCAAGTTCCAAAAGGTACGCACAACGATTTTGTGATTCATAAAGAGTTGCGCACGCATGTCCCAGGCCTGTCCCAGGCCTGTCCCAAATTATAAATCACAATCACTTCGAAACTTTGCGCACGTGAACGCGCGGTTTGTCCCACCCTTGTAACGCCCATAGTTGCCTATAAAAGGGCAGTGGCACGCCCCAAATTAATATTCATATTACTGACCGTGACAGCGCTGCCTGACGGAGGGCCAATCACAACACGCGGCGGCTCATCGGGTTGCGGTATGATTGGATGAGTGTTTAAACATGTATTCACACATGTATTGTGTGTCTGTATGTCAGCACAGAGATCCAAGAGGGAATAGCAGTAGCCATACACCAGCCATTGTGCGTCGTTACGCATTAGAATTTCATGTCATTTTATACCCACCCTCAAACATGACATTATATAGCACAGGTGCGAAGTTCAGTTGCTATCTATGAACCACGCATATGATTGATTGCTTATTTAATTGAATGAATGAATGAATGATGGATTTTATGTATAGGTAGAGAAGACGATGACTCCGTTAGATTAAATGCAGACGTGAAACCACTTACAATGCTGATTGTCAGAAAAACAGGATAGCTGGCAATTAGATACTTAAAAATGTGCTTATCGTTTGAGGTATGATGATGAAAATGAAAGCAGAGAACGAGTTCGCTTTGTAGGTAAGATTTAATCCTGAGTTTTGCGATATAAACAAAAGCAGGCACAAGAACGGGTAGGCTACATTTATATAAAGCATGTTTATGTTTGTATCTAAATTAAAACATGTTTTC
>OMKN01066561.1:0-10361 GCA_900302345.1 Melanonus zugmayeri
CTACAAGAAGTACAAACGGCTAAGCGAACAAAAACAATATATACTTATACCATTCACAAAGTCAACAAAGGGCGTTTTATTGAGGATTTCTCAAGTTCGCGTGTTTGTGGGACTAAATGCAGCGGCTAGTTTTGTTGGTCGGACCCTTGAGCTGGAGACTTATCAAGCAGGATTATCTTGATCGATGATGTTGATCGATTCCCAGATCACATGAAAGGTAGGAAGCGCAGATCTTCTCTCGGTTTGTTTTGAGTGACTCTTCGCACAAAGGCTGTGTTTGCTCTCGCTGTGTGTCCGCTGTGTCAGATCGGTTGCGTTCGACTCGGGAGACTTGAGCTTATTGATGAGGAATGAATGATGAATGAATATTCATTACGTGTGAAACGACCCGCCGACGGGGAGCAGTGCCCGCCACGGGGAGCAGATTTATCTTCACTAGGACTGTTTTCCAAATCGCATCCTATACTAGTATATAATATATATAATAGTATACTACTATACTAGTAGTGCTACTGATTTGGCCGGGTGACGCTAGCGCTAGGTTCACGCTCTTCCTCGCACCCCTTGTATATAAATAACCCTATAGCGGGACACAGCGCGTTGCATTGTGGGACACAAGTAAGCGAGAAGTCTGGTCGGATGCATACTGGACATTTTGTCCGAATTAGCACGACATCCGGGTATTTTTGGCATACTGCAAATCACACTAGCATACTGCATACTACACGTTGGCCAAATCAGTAGCATTAGTATAGTATCTACCGCGTCTCCTTGTTTCAGCTCTCCTCTGATTCCCCGCGGTGTGATTCTCTCAGCTTCTCTGCTTCAGAAACCGTTGGATTTTCTCGATAGGACAAACTGTCGATGAGTTACGGTAATATCAGCGTATGTAGAATCATGTCGCCGACGACAGCTTCGGTTTGGCAGTAAACTGCTGTGGTTTAAAAAGTATAGCATGAACATTGTATCTTAATATAGGTCGTCCTCTCCCGTTTAGAGTTGTAATGGCGTCTGTGTCTTCTCTTCACACACAGGTCAGACGTCACCGCCATAGCCACGCCCCAGAGATTTATTCAAAAACCGTGAGTCCTATTTCAATGGACAATTGTAACATTGGATGAGAGAGGACAACAATGCCTACATGTTGGTGTATACATTGTGCCAGTAGAGTGGAAGGTGTGGGAGTAGGATGATAATGTTTGGAAGATACCGTCTATTCTTCAGCGTCAGATGTCACTTAACATGGGAGTCTATGGAGCAGAATGTTCACAGCTAGCGTGAGTGACGTCATCACGCAGTGTAAAATGTTATCAAAAATAAAAATCTTCCAAAACAGTTTGCAAAGCAGGCACCCTAATAATAAGTATGGGGAATAACAATAGGGTGCCTTTGCTTTGCAAATGCAAACTGCAGTGCGAAGCACTCTTCTTTGCAAAGGAGGCACCCTAATTAATAACTTGAATATGGTATTTAACGCAATTTCCAATTTTAAATTGACCACCATGGGTCAGAAAAACACAATATTGAAACTAACGTATTTGTAAAATGTGTCTGGAAAATTCAATTGCTAAACATTACACGGACCTAATAGCAATACCTAAAAGCATATAATCAAATTATTCTAAGACCTACAATGAATAAATATGTATAATGACAGATTATACAGTATATATTATGATATAAACATGCTGACACACAACTCTCGTGTGCCGTGAAAGAGTTGTATGTCATATTTAAAACTTCCAAAACTCGTATTCAAAGATTATTTCAAAAAGGCATCCACACTTAAAACCCTTTTTACATTCTTACCTGTAATGTCAAGCGAACCCTCTTCTCCTCGTCCAGCTCGTTCATCAGCAGTTTGATCTCTTTGCTAAAACACGAAACACAAAAGGCCACTAGAGCTCACTAAAGGTCAGAATGAAGCCACAACAATTCTCTATTCAAGCAAAACTATTAAAATAAACCTAAAAAAAAGGTATTGATGCAGAGATGTAAAATATAAATTTGTATTTTTGTCTTTGAGCAAACTAAATTCATACCATTGTTGCCAATTGGCAAATATAGAAGGTAATCAAATTGTATTTCCTAATACAGCATACAAATAAAAAAGATGACAATCATATATTGCAGGCTGACATACTGAGGTAGTAGTACTGTAGTAGTACTAGTAGTTTGCAGTGGTATGATGTTGATGATGTATGTCGGGACCACATACTGCTTTCTTGCATACTACTACTACACTTGCTTTTATTTCATTCAATTCTAGTATTATTTCTATCTCTTATTGTTTTATTGTGTTACCGTGGTTACTGTGTCTGTACTTTTCATTCAGCACGTTGTAACTCAGGTTTTAAAAGCTGCTACATGAGTAAGGTGTATCATGAAGTTATTATTATTATCATCAGTATCATTATTATTATTATTGTCATTATTATTACTTATGCTGGCTCTTCATGTGCTCCAGGTTCTCCCGGAGGTCTTGTAACTCGCTGTGCAGCTGATCCAGAGACCTGGTGCTGGGACCCTGGGCTGGAGGATCCTGGGCTGGAGGACCCGGGGCTGGCGGACCCTGGGCTGGAGGACCCGGGTCTGGGGGTCGGCTGCCGGGCTGGGGGCCAGTCGGAGGTGGTGGTGGTGGGGGGCCGGAGTGTAGGACGGCACGGAAGACTTTGGAGGACAGAGCCGAGAGACGAGGGTGGGCTGCCGGACCGCCTGGACCCCCACACCAGGGCAGCGGGGGAGGGGAGGTGGAGGGAGTCTTGGAGGAGGTGGGTTTAGCTGGCTGTGGAGAACAACTCGTTAGTCTACTCAGGTCTAGGGAACGAAACATTTCTACATTATCTCGCTAATAATTGTAAACAAAGAGCAACTCGACTCATAGTTAAACTCAAGGTGTGTGTGTGTGTGTGTGTGTGTGTGTGCATGCATGTACTTACGGATGGGGTGGAATTCTGAGTGGTTTCTCGTTGGGTGAAAGACAGAGAGTCCCGCCCTTCTCTCTGTCTGTCCACCTCCATCATGGGGTCCACCTGTACACACACATGACTTATACACCCCTGTGTGTGTGTGTGTGTGTGTGTGTTATTATCATGTGTATTTTGTACTTAAATAACCCATGTGATATACAGAATACATTTGTAAACCGAGTTAAGCAACCAAAGTTGACTAAGGGGTGTCACGTGCTTGTAAGCAGATGTGGAAATAGTCCTTTCAGTTTCAAGGACTGAAGTACATCTTGTTTTTAGCCAAAGGCTTTTTCAAGGAAATCATGTTACAATTTGTAAGAACAAAAGGTCATGATGACGGACATTCACTTTTTTAAAATAGGTTTTAAATTTTATATAGAGTAGGCCACTTTACTGCTTTTAGGCTACTTGAGTTTAATGTTTAATGAACCACTTTTATTGTTACCAAAGTAGCCTATTTCAATTGAAGTATTTCATGATAGGCCCAATACTTTTACCACCACTGCTTATTGTAGTCCCATGTTATCCTATGTATTTACTATCTAGGCCTACTACTATCTGTCTGCAGACCTACATGTGCACGCTATCTCATATGACAAACTGAAAATGGATCAAAAATACCACAAGGACAAACAGGTCCTAATGTTCTTCAGTCAAGACTGTAAACACTTGTCACTGAAGTAGGCTCTATAAACATGTGTAGAAGTAGGCTCTATAAACATGTGTAGAAGTAGGCTCTATAAACATGTGTATTGAAGTAGGCTCTATAAACATGTGTAGAAGTAGGCTCTATAAACGTGTGTATTGAAGTAGGCTCTATAAACGTGTGTATGAAGTAGGCTCTATAAACGTGTGTAGAAGTAGGCTCTATAAACGTGTGTAGAAGTAGGCTCTATAAACGTGTGTAGAAGTAGGCTCTATAAACGTGTGTATTGAAGTAGGCTCTATAAACGTGTGTATTGAAGTAGGCTCTATAAACGTGTGTATTGAAGTAGGCTCTATAAACGTGTGTGTATTGAAGTAGGCTCTATAAACGTGTGTGTATTGAAGTAGGCTCTATAAACGTGTGTGTATTGAGGTAGGCTCTATAAACGTGTGTATTGAAGTAGGCTCTATACAACACGTGATATTGTTCCAAATCATAGCCTACTCTGTAGTGAGTGACTAAATAAAATACAAAAAACAATGAATTTGAGATGAGACAATTAAGGGTCTCCTGTCTATTTCTGTGAATACTTGTCGGTAGAATTGAGTAGGCTATGAGTTGTATTTTTAAAAGAGCATTTGCAACCTGTGGAGGAGACAACTATTTCATAGTGACAGCCTCTAAACAAACCATATCTTCAAATTATGACTGATTGACAAAATCAATCATAAAGAAGTGAAATTCACATGTCAAATATACAAACACAATACTCAGTGTTGCACTCAGTCGGTTAAATTAGATGAGGGATATAAAAACAAATTAATATCTTACTATTATCTTTCAGAAGTTAAAGGTTGCAGTTTGGCTGTCCAAAAAACCCCATTGATTTACAAGAACATAAATGAGGCACATTATATAGTATATAGGCTACTTTATATAGTATATAAACCACTTAGTGTACTGTATAATACTATATACTGTATAATGCTGTATGCTCACCGTGTTAGACCACCGTTATCCGTCAAATGAACCTCCATAGTAACGTGACACCGGGACTAACCTACTGGTGTGCTGCAGGTGTCCTGCCGAGTTCTGCACCCCCCCCTCCGAGCACCGGACGCCGTCATGTTTTGTGAAGAGAATTATTTTCTTTTTTTTTCACTAGTACTAACCTTCACTGTTATTCATCAATAACGATATATAGTCAATATGAAACAAAAACTCAACAAGTACAACACAAGCCCTGCCGAAAAACGCATGCACCTTACATGTTCTTTAGTGGGGTCCCCCTGCATCCTACCATGATGAAGTTTTCACAGCACGTCACAGTATGGGTATCCAAGAGTTCACACAACACACGTCAAATACATGTCATGCATGTGATGTTGTATGGTCGATCTGTATTAGTTTTTGTTTCATATTGGCTATATATATATATATATATATATCTCGTCATTGATGAATAACAGTGAAGGTTAGTACTAGTATAAAAATAAGTCTTCTCTTCACAACACATAGCATCCAGTGACCGCTAGCTGGTAGTTAAACCAATGTGCATGCGGCCAAACACCTGTTGAGTTGAGGGGCCACAAATAGACCCACAGTAGTGGGAGTCACTCACTAGGAGGGCTGTGTGTGAAATAGACTGAGATCAAATAACATAACTTTGCATTGTTGCATGTGTTATATTCTCCATACATACTGTATGTAGGCTTCAATAGTAAAGGTTCGGTGGGATCTCAATATTCAACTCAGTTCTGTTTTGATTATTTTTTTTACACAAGAACGACACAACTGAAAATCCAAGTCCAGTCCAGTTTATTTGAGGTTTCAAATGAAAAACTTGTGTATAGGCCTCAGCATTAGGCCTAGTAGACCTACAACTACTACTCCCAAATGTAAATGGTCACGTTTAAAAAAAGTTGACACAATGACTTGGATAATATTAAATATAGTCAACTTTGACTCAATCCCAAAAACGGTCGTCGCGTTTCTAAGAGCTTGACATGATCACAAGGAGATGGGTCAAAAAAAGAGAAAAAAAAACAAGTAGTCAAAAAACTAAACAAAAGCCAAACACTGCAGACGAGAAATGTATCATTATTACATAATGTAGTGTAATCATTCACCAGTAGTTTGCCAACAGCAGCAGTCCTAATCCAGTAAGATACAGCTAGGCTAGGTTAGTTAGCAGTGTGCAATATCAAAAGAGCAGCGCCACATCATTTGAGACCGCAGAGCGGTCGACAGTCTTGTGTGCAGAACCAGGCTTCGGTACTGTAAAAGGGAAGAAGGAAAACATACAATGATGTAGAACATTAACATATGAATACACCTTTCGTTTCATTGCAACACTGTCTAGTTGCTCCAACATTCAGTTCAATAACCTGGAAATCAATGGGAAACTTCTTAAAGCTCTCACACAGCCTACCGTTCATTATTACATACTTTCAGTATTGTGTGAACTCTAGTAAAAGGGGAAATAAAAAACGTGTACATGTTTTTTATTTCCCCTTTTGTACAGATGTGAGCGAGTGTAAACTTAGCTAGATTCATAACTACATCCAACCCGTTTATTCTGCAACATCAGCGCATCAACAAAAGTATTTCATTCTCATTAAACAACAACTTTACTGTAAATGTTAGAGGCTCACCTACAAGTCTCAAAAGTCATACATGTGGTTCATTCAGACGGGACGCTGACGTACCGGTGGTGGGGGGGGGAGCTCACCAGCGCTGTTGGCTGGGCCCACGCTGCCTCATGGCCTGCATGTTGCGGTACTTGGAGCGAATGCTCTGGCTCTTCCTGAAGGCAGGCTTGTGTTGGGGGAACGGCCGCGGCACAAAGCTCTCCTAGGGGAACACCCAGAAGCGTTATTAAACCAGACGCCTTTATCCAAAACGACGCATTTTTACATCATCTCATCGAGGAGCAGGTATGGGGGCCCCTTGCTCAAGGACGCCGTAAGGGAAGGTAGGTTGTGGACATCGGGGATCGAACCCAGGACCTTTCGGCTGGGAGTCAAACACCCTACTATACTAACCTTCCCTGAATAAACATTAATGTGGTTATTATTATTCCGGAAGCAGTGCGTACCATGAGCGGCTTCCTGACGTTGAACGGCTGTTCGGGGGGGGGCATCCTCCTTGGACCGTGGGCAAAGGGTGGCCTCTGTTGGAACATAGACATGAGTATATGAGTATATATACACATGTATACATGGTGCATTCTGGACATGACTTCCTGGTCATCTGGAAGGTCTGTAGCTAAATACACCGCCAGGCCCCGCCCAGTGTGTGTGCTCACATTCACATTTTGGAAATTCATTTCCGAAAACATATTTCTTCAGGAAACCGTTCATGTACATTTCGGAAAATGTGAAATTCTGGCACAATCTCAACAACAGGTTCTGACCTGGTTCGGTACTGGTCCTGGTTTCCTGAAGGGCCGGTCGTATCGATGGCCCTCCAGTGAAGCATCCAATGGCCTGAACAAAAATACACATAAAACAACAGTTCAGGGTGGTGCAGTGCCTTTATACAACTACGGATGAGCCTGTGATGGCCTACGCAAGATGAACCTACCTAATGGGCCTCTTGTCTACGTGGGGCCGCTCTACGAGCGACGGCCTGGAGCACTGAAACTTGCAGAAGCGCTTGCCCGAAGAGACGTCCGAGTCTGCAAGATCTGCGAGAAGGAGAAAGAACGGGAATAATGCTCAGAGGCGGTTTCACATGGAAACAGACACCGACATCCAGCCACGTTGAAACTAACAAACCAGAAAAACCGGTCGGACACACAGTGGTCCTACATGTCCTTGCGGACATTTGTATCCACAAGGAATGGGGCCGTACGTCTTGGGACTACGGCTATGTTCTGGTGGGTGAACCTACCGGTGATAGAATGGGGACTTTCTTCCCGGGCAGGGGAGCAGTCCTTGGTGCTGGACCCGGCCTGCCATAGAGAGACCACCACCAGGTCCGACGGCAGGGGTTTGTCCGGGGGAGAACAGCTGAGGTAGAGGGGTAAACACGTCAGACGTATACATGCATAACCTATATAGTTTATATAGAATATATAAACGTGGCTTAATTTAATGGAACGGTAACAAACATTTGTCCAAAAACATCGTTTTGGAATTATAAAAAACTATTTGGTTTTTTTAACCCTCAAGAATATATTCTTGCCATTCACATCATAGCGAAACACGTGGGTACTTACGAACAACCATGGACTCTCCATGCGTCGTTAATCCTACAGTAACCTCACTCAACCTGAGATCTCCTCCTGTCACTCAGCCATTGTAACACAGGCACGCAGAACGGCTGTAGGGCTTTTACTGATCTCCCTCTCCCTCTCTCTTCCGTCAATCCTTGTGTGTATAATACATGCGCAGAGATGGCGGGAATCCAAGGGTGGGTACAAGTGGGCCGGTCACTACGGCGATTATTCATCCGGTCGGTCAGTGTGGAGGAACGTGATGATCCGATTCCCGTTGGGCGTTTCAAGACGGAGGCCATTAGGGGTGTAAGGCGCGGCTGGGAACCGGTAGAGCTGGAGAGATCTCAAAATCAGCATCGGCACGGTTCTTCAGGTGTCGTCATGTCAAAACTTGTGGTTGGTTTCTCATATGCAGGCTTTCTTTTAGAGCTAGTGCAACTGCATCGTTGCCCTCTGCAATTTGACGCACATCCAAATAAAATGGTGGAACGACGGGGGAGGGGTGCTTCGGGACGGCCCAATAGCGCTGTTAATATTATTTGCTGTTGAAATGTTAAACCCGGCTGGCAGAGAACTGGTGAGGCCATCACAAAAACACGTCTTAGGGGAAGCTTAGATTGACATGGTTGTTCCATGTTGTCGTTAAGGACCTACATTGGGATTTCGATGATTATTTGGGTCTAAGATGCTTGGTCAGGTTTTAGAATGGCGTGACATTTGATTTAGCATTACAATTACACGAGCATGCCATCATCTTCGTCCCCTCTTGAAATATTGAATGAGTCGAGATAAAACCACATCCAAGGACTCCTCTCCAATGAGGTGGGAAGGGGACTTCTTGGGATTATGTTGAAAACAGGATACACTCTGGGATTACATTAGAATCAGAGGTTGCTTATTGTAGTATTATACTTTTCTGTTTGCTTTTTGGCTTTGACTTGACAGAATATTTGGCTTTGACTTGACAAATACCCAACTGCAGCACTGGTCGACCTATTGAAAAGCTCCATCGTAGTTATAAGTTGTTGGCAAATGTTGTATAACTTCACGGTCCAGGTTGGTCTTCCGCTCATCATATCATCACATTTGAAGTATGAGCACTTAGCATCCAAAAGGTCAACGTTGTACACATCTTCATCCATCTAGTATTTGCTTGTGTGTGGCTTTACTCCGTTGAGGGTCTTTGGTGGCTTTGCTGTCCAGGAACACACTTGCTTGAGCAATCATATGGTCATCAGGTTTGGTCCCTTCAACAGAATTTGCATTCCTCCAATCTGAAGTGCACTTAGACTGCGTCCCAATTCAACGACACAATGGCAATACTGGCAGAAGGGGGGAATGTAAACACGTAACGCCTTCTCTAGTATTTTTTTGTGCAAAACTGCAACAATTTCTTTGGGGTTTTTTGGGAGGAGGGTTTAAGTATTTAAAGTCCTTTTTCACCAACGGTTTTGCTTTTCATTTTAAGATATTTCAACGATGCACTTGTTGTCATTTGTTTCTTATGAAGGCAAATATTTGTTTAGGAATGAACCATGAACGCCACATGAATGTTTGTCGCATTCTTCAGTAGGGATATCTTTTCAATGGATGGGAGTGGGAATTTTGGTATCTGTTGTCTGGAACCTTTCTTAAATGACCAAATCGCATAGATCTTTGAAGAGTAGTTAAAGGGGGCAGGTTAGTAGTTGTAGGCAGAGGGCATTGACACAGGCATATAATGACATCATAATGATGGTGAAACGGTAACCTCTTCTCCTATGATCCATGCCTTTCGGTTCTCTTGAAACGGCCTGTGTTGCAGCGAACTGTGATCCTCTTCATTCCCGTTAGGTCATGTGATAATATAGTTGTGGTTAGGTTGTAACGTTAGCCATCATTTCGAATCCACTCTCTTCTTCATAGCGTCTCGGACGTCTTTGCACACTTCATCTCAGATACCTTTTACAGTCACCGCGTGACTGATCCGTCGCCATCGCTTCAACACACGCAGACGTTAAGGGGCTGATTCACGTGATCTCAACACGACCGCTCAAGTGACTTCTCTTCAGCACATTTGGGGGCGTACACCTCAGTGAAACCCCGTCGTACCCTTGACCCTCACGGGAGGCCATTCGAACGTGTCAAACGCCGGTTTAAAGCAAACGCTTCATTCTTGCACATCATTTAAAAAGATCAGCACGATATTCTCCCCTTTTTTCCACAGTTGGCACAACTTTTGACATGGTTACGTTTCTTCACAGCCCAACCCTTTACCAATAGGAGTATACCATACCTGCGTGTGCTCACAGACCGTCCACGGGACTCCACCTGTTCACTCTCCGTGTCATCAGACCCTTTGGGGGACTCGCTCGCCCGGCTTTCCTCTTTGCTCGGGGACTCCTGCGGCTTGATCCTCCTGAGCTCCAGGTTCCGCAGCGGCGCGGCGTCGGCCTGGAAGCGTTCCTTACGGATGGCGAGGATGGAGCTGGAGCTGCTCCCCCTCGCCGCGGTGTCCTCGGCCAGAGGCTTGTTGGGCTTCGGG
>OMKN01066577.1:0-10304 GCA_900302345.1 Melanonus zugmayeri
GAGATATCCTGTTAAAAATCACATTAAATACAAGTTAAATATAAGTCCATGTTTGTATGTTCTTCACTGCGTTGTCATGGCGACCAACGGAAACGGACTGCTCTTTTACCATAAAAAAAACTCTAAAACCCTGAAACTATTCTTAAAACTTTTCAAGACAAAACAGTTTGATATTATGATTTTCAAAAGGGAAAATACACTATTCTATAGGTTTGGTTTTAGGATGGATTAACTGCTCAGAACAGACCAATCAGAACAGACCAATCAGAACTCCTCATGGTGATCACATGACACACATCACAACCCTTCCTTTCCTTCCTTTTTTCTCTTTCTTATCAAGAGATTTACAGTTCAACTTCACAGCTGTGTCTGACAAACACCACACCTTTACAACCAATTATGCAAATGATGTGATAGTTGATAGAGAATGTGATGCATAGTTGGTTATAAAGGCGTGGTGTTTGTTACACACGCCCACAAACCATAAGTCAACGACAACAACAGAGACATTTCGGGAGGGTCGAGGTGGTCGAGGTGGATTGACAGCCACTTGGTTATCAGTTGTGGAGAGGTTTCAAGTCCCGATAAGGGTGATCTCCATGGAAACCCAACACCATTTTGGAAATGTAACAACGCTGTGTGAATTGTAAAGGCAAATATAACCTCCGACCACATGGTATCCTGTGTCCTGGTGGCACAGCGGAGAGAGCAGTTGCTTATCTGGGTTCAAGTCCTGCAGAGGGCGTTCTCCATGGAAACCAAACTTCTTTTTGGAAATGTAACAACGTTCTGTGAATTGCAATGTCAAATATAACCTCCGACCAGATGCTTGTTGGCGCCTCAGTGGCGCAGCGGAGCGAGCTGTTATTGTCTCAGGAGACCTGGGTTTGAGTCCAGGCAAGGGCAAACGTCTTTTTGGAAACATGGGGGTAGTACAGTAAATAAAAAAACCTCAACAGGGGTAGCTTGATTCTCTCTCTACAACTTCCGGGTGGGTGGAGAGATGTCGGGTTCCCCTGGAGGCCGACTGACGGGATTCGATCCCGGGTGTCGAGAGCCGATGAACCCACAGCCCTCCCCGCTGCGCCGATGAGATGCCCGCTACAATCTGGTCGGAGGTTATACTTGACATTGCAATTCACATGACATCCTTAGCTTTCCAAAAATGTCCTCATTACGTCAGGCTTCCACGGAGACGGCCCTGTAGACATCTGGAATTGTATTTTTATTTGATTTATTAATTTAATTCGATTTAAAGAAAAAAAAAGACATTACCGTGGGAGGGTACTGCCCCCCAATGCCCCCCTTGGTGTCAACCATGCCCACCCCCTTGCTAATTGCCTTCTCAGATGAGTTCAGCCAAACACATTAGCTGATTGCCTCCAGTGTTCCTCAGACAGTTTGATTGATAAAATGCTTATGATGCTGAATGGTTACGATCTGCTTTGGTGTGCGATGGTGTCACTTACAAAGCGTGCGCGCACACGCTGAAACGCCGCACGCGCCGTAGCGCACGGCCGTGCCAATGATTGTCTTGATTGATGTCGCTTTTGTAAGTGATTTCTTCTGAACTCATTAATTAGTTCTAAAGTTGTTTCTTTTTTTCATCCACAACACTGTTTGCCTGCAGTGCAAATATTCTGAACTGAAAACAGCATGTTTCTAGTGTAATGACTCTTTTTGCGATGGGAAGTAGCAAACAGTTAACACTATGACATCGTTCTGAATACGTTCTTCAAAATATTCAGTTAAGACGCAGAGTAGTCCAAACCACCCAAATAACCAGGTCATTTCAGTCGGTGGTATATATTATTTCCTGGGATTAAAACAAGAATACAATTGAGTCACTCGTCAATCACCAATAAATCAATCACCAAACAACAATCAATCAATCAACCCATCCTTTAAATAGTACATATATAGCAAGAGCAGTACCAGCGCTGGTACTTCTAACTCAAAACCCAACGCAGGGGCGTTGGGTAACTCCATACATAAGTACGTGTTCTTTCTTTCTCCCACTTTGCGGTGAGTTTACTTACTTACTTAAAAGCGGTAGAGGGCCACATCTGGACTATGAGAACCACTACACCAACGCGGAGCATATGGGGTTGGATCAATAATGTGAAAGCCATGAAGATTATAACATTCAATTCAGGGCATTATGTTCCTGAGCTTACATTGGCTCATGCTCCAAGGACAGAAGATGATCCATGTGAATGAATGGATGAATGAATGAATGAATGAACGGAGGAGGAGGGCTGACAGACCGGGGATGTGTGCCAGGTGGCCCCCCCGCGGCGGTGTGGCAGCTCCTCCTCCGCCGCCCGTAAGACGACGACGCGACGGAGGGAACAGCGGCGCTCGTCACCGATTGTTCTCACGGGGGACACAGTCGTCAATAGCAAACGCACGCGCCTGTGTACCTGTGTGTGTGCGTGTGCGTGTGGTTAGGCGTGTGTTTGTTAGCATGCGTGTGTGCATGTGTGTGCGGGTGTGTGTGTGTGTCTGTGGCTGTGCATGTGTGTGCGTGTGTGTGTGTGTTATAAGAATCTCCCCAAGGAGCAAATGGCTTTAAGCAACACAAGTGTGATCAATACATCAATATTCAGCTTAGGAGGTCTGACAAAACACACACACACACACACACACATACACTCATTGTCTAAGCACGGCACATATGGGCACATACACACACACACACACACACACACACACACATACAAGTAATCTTTTCACTCTTCAACATCAAATGCACTTTTACACACACAGGCGCACACGCACGCACACACACACATGCACATGCACACACACACACACACTAATACATATAGACACAAGCTCCAGCTTGCAGGGTGCGACCCATAACTAATCAATTTTTCGACAAATGATAGGGACGCCACGCGCCACATCATCACTACTGCATCATTATTCCGAGGCACACACACACACACACACACACACACACACACCAGTGTGCTTGGTATTACGATTATAAATTATCTGCACAGACATCTGGAACTCAACGCTGTCATCAGCATTTTGTCCTCTTCTTACACTGCCTCTCCACCCTCTACAGAGGCACCAATGGACACACACACACGTCCACACACGTGCACGCACACACACACACACACACACTGGGCAGGGTGTCATCTCAAGGCAGCATGTGTGTATTGTGTTCATTGTTATTCTAATGACTGGCTGCTGAAACTATGGCATGGGGAGGAGCGGGTTGGATTGTGTTCTGGGATAATCTTACTGTCCCCCCTGCCTCACACACACACACACACAAACACTGATTGGTCACAGTTAGGGATCTGCCGAGTCAGATAGCAATGCCACGCATGTGTGTGTGTGTGTATATGTATGTATGTGTGTGTGTGTGTGTGTGTGTGTGTGGTGTAAGCCCTCCTCTGCCAAAAAGAAAGCGATTGCGTGAGTGTGTCTCTTTCACTCGACTAGGAAGATATCGAAGAGATAGAAGGGATAGAAAATCCAGCTGATAACAGATCACTTATTTACATCTGGTTTTGCATTTAAAAGGCCAACACATCTGATACTATGAGTGGAATATCTTAAATATAGAGCAAAGTAAATCAGAGCCGACTGTACATGAGTGGTCGCCCCCATGTTGAGTCTCTACTAAGTAGTAAAGTTATTTAATGGATTGAGATGAACCATCTCAATACAATACAATATGACATACACAGAGGCTCTCATCTGCCGATCCACCCACACATCACTCCCGTTGACCCACAACACCTACTCACAACAAGTAGAAAGTAGACACAAAAAATACAAATAAAATTAAAAATGCTAAAATATCATAGAGGCAAGAAAACATTACCAAAAGCAACAGCAGGACGTTTTAAGAAAGGGTCATAGTGAGTTCTTAAAGAGGCAAAATTAGTTAATTGTTGTTTCTTTATTAGTTCTGGAACAAATAAGAAAGTTTGCTGAGTATGTCTGAGTGTATGAAGATATGTATGGTATTAGGTATTGTTTTAGATAAGAGGGATAATTGAAATGAGTACATTTGAAAATTAGTTGGAGCCAATGGTGATGTCTTTTAGCTTTGAGGGGTAACCAGTTCAGAGTTTCATACATGGAGCAGTGATGAGTTCGATAGGGACACCTTAGGATAAATCTGCAGAGACTATTATAAGTAACAATGAGGGGTTGAAGATGTGTTTCAGAGGTGTTCTAGTAAACAGTGTCAGCATAATCCAGTAAAGGTAAGTAAGGTAAAACAATTTATGGAGCGATACAACATACCTAGGTTGCGACTTAATTTGTCTGAAAAGGGTCTGAATATGGTGTTTAAATGGATCAAGCCAAAGGCCCAGGTATATAATAGTAACCACTTGTTCGAGGGATGATCTATCATTGTAAGAAATAGTCAAATTAGAGGAGTCACCGAGACGTAGTCTGGTACCAAACAACATACTACATGATTTATTTTTGTTCAGCAGTAGTTTGTTGGATGAGAACCACTTCTGAAGAGAGGCAAACTCAAGTTGTAGAGATCTTTCAATTGCATATGTTAACACTAGATATAAATTACAGTGTCATCAGCATATAATTGTACTTTACTCTCAGAACAAATTTTAGGAAGATCATTGATACAAATTGAGAAAAGGAGTGGTCCTAGAGATGATCCTTGTGGTACACCCTTCTCAACGGTTAAGTAATCAGATTGGCTTCCCTTGAAGCTGACACTTGAGAGTCTATTATGAAGGTATGAGTTAAACCAAAGTAAATAATTCTGAGAGACACCAATTGCATAAAGTTTATCAAGGAGTAAATAGTGGTCAACAACGTCGAAGGCCTTGATTAAATCAAGAAAAGTTTGCCACTCTCAGCGGCAGTAGACACATCGTTTGTTCACATTGTTCAAAAGAGCTGTGGTTGTTGAATAATTATGTCTGAAACCAGACTGGCATGGAGATAAGATGTTGAAATTGGTAACATAGCATAATAATTTATTGAAGATTAGTTTCTCGAAGATTTTAGCTACAGAATTGATGATAGAGATTGGACAGAAATTATTAATATCATTGGGGTCACCTCCCTTGTGGAGTAGAGTAACTATCACACGTTTCCAACTTGAAGGGAGTGCACAAGTTGATAAAGACTTAGGTTAGGTTAAATAGGTCACAGAGTAGATACATCAAAATATGAGCAGCTTGCTTAATACATTTAATCTCATTGACATCTGGTCCAGGTCCACAGTCATTCTTTAGGTTATTAACTACATATTGAACTTCAACAGGTAGTATTTTTTGTTTGACTTATTGAGGATATTATTTATTCTTTTCCAGAACTGCTTTGGGTTATGCATGTCTTTGGAGAGAAGTTTTTTGTAGAAGGCTGATTTAGCATTGCATGTTTTTATCTTACATAAGTTTCTTAGTCATCTATATTTGTCCCAGTCAACAGGATCCTTGGTTTCCCTGTAGATCTTCCAGTCTTTGTCCCGTTCTTCAAAAAGACTGATGAGATCAGAACTGATCCAGGGTAAATGACCACCTTTCATTTAATTTCCCTCCAGGGGGCGTACTTATCAATGACTCTTGTGACTTCAGAGTAAAAATAATTCCAAGCTTCTTCAACATACGTTTAAGTTGAAACCTGCCCCAGTTTATTCCAATCAAACCATATATGAAATTATCCAAGTTAATGTTCTTACTTTGTCTGACTTTAATACATTTGAAAGAAAGACTGATAGGTTTAATTTTCCAAATACAAAAGATAACCGAGTGATCACTAAAGCAATCAGAGAGAACCCCAGATTTTATAATTCTGTCAGGATGAGTAACAAGGATCAAATCTAATAATGAGCTAGATCTGGCATCAACTCTGGTAGGCCCATTGATCAACTGAGTTAGGTTTATGCTTTTGAACAGGTTTTTATCATTTCATGAAGAACGGTCAAGCCAGTTACTGTTGAAGTCACCTAAGATAATCATTTGGGAGTTGGGATGGACAGGTGGAGGCCTGTAAATAATATCAATAATAATAATAATAATGTTTATTTTCATGACGTTTTATCCTAACAAAGAGACATTCAAAAAACAATGGCAGTACTTTAGGAATGGCAGGTTCAGATACGAAGTGCATGAAGACATATAACAACGTGCCCTGCTCTTGTACCTCTATCTGCTCTGTATAATAGATAGGTATCAAGTTTGATCTCATTGTCACAGATATTACTATGCAACCATGTTTCAGAGAACAGAAGTACATCAGGTTTATACTGAGCAGCCTAGACTCTAATTAGATACATCTTAGGGAGAAGGCTCTGCATCATTTTTAAACCTTTGACTGTATCAATTATGAATCAAGGAAGAGTGATAACGGGGTAGGGTTGCCGGGGAAGGGTCTGAGAGAGGAGGGCAGGAGAGCCATAGCACGCGCACACACACACACACAAAGGACAAAACAAAATTAAGCTGCACCATAAAACAAAATGCACAGCTCAGTCTGCATAGCTCATGAATTTGAAAAGAATAGTAATAAAACAAAAGGTCCAAGACAGTTGAGAAAGAGAATATAGGCCTAGAAAAAGTGAAGACCGGTGCACCTGCAACGTCTGTGTAGCTGTCACTAGGCAACCGTACCTTGCCAGTATCCAGCCGCTGGCTAGCGACGTAGCCTAACCATGAAATGATTGACAACTGAATCCCAGTGCAGGAGAAATGGGAAACAGCAAGTCCCGCCTTTTCCATCACTTAAATGGATGATACAATAAAACGCGTGTACATTATGTTTCAGTTTGAAGTACATTAGTGCAGGGTCGTCTTATATAAGTTGTAGGTTATATAAGTGATGTATTTGTATTTATCTATTAACATGTGTTCAGTTTTTTCTGTGTCCTAACACTGGCTTCTCCGTCTGTGGAAAAAAATAGAAATTAGTTCCATTAGTCATGTTCTTTTGGTTGTCTCACAAACACAAAGTCCACCGATACGAACCGCACACAAACACACACATGAATGCGTGCACAAATGCATTAACACACATTCAACCACACCCCCCCCCCACACACACACACACACACACACCAAACTCTGCATATTCGAGTACACCAAGTCCATCCAGCGAAGTAAACATAATTCAATTGCATATCCGGCTAACACGATTCAATTACACAGAGGCATTTAAACCAATCTTTCCCATGCCCTTCATTCATATCCATGACATCACTCTGACCATTCCTGGCACCACTTAGACAATAATGAAGCTAATGAAAACGGAAAACGCGGTAGAGGGAACATTGCGTCGGCCCTGCGTTGAGGGCTAACGAGTTAAATGGAGGCTCTGTTTTGATTGCTCGCATGTTTTTGTCCTGCCCGCCCGTGCGGCTGGCAAACAAACAAATAGGCGTGGGCGGGGGTAGATTGAAGGTCGTTAGCGACGTTGCTAAGCACTCGTATAAGTTATCTCATTCATTCGCCGGCGCGCGGCACGACACTGCTAATTCGATATGAAAGGAAATGCAATCAGGCGACATGGCTAATGGGCTCATCGCGTAAAATGGAAACACTGGGGGTTTTAATGGGTCTAATTATCATTGGGAAGTAATCAAGGCGCTTTGTGTGTTATTCTCTCTATGGACATAATCTAAGGACTGATTTGACGATATACAATAATAAGTAAAGCCACCCCTCTATACCGATGAACTAATGCATTGACTCCCACAGGAGGGGGAGGAGGCATAATGAAGGGAAAGGCAAGTGTAATGTAATGAAAACAGATTTCCCAGACAGGAGAAAATAGTTGTACACTAAAATATCTATCTAAACCTGATTAACGCACATTAGGACTTCTCGGACATAGTTTTGAAATAGTCCTAAATTTAGCTTGTTGATTTTGCTGCATTGGTTTCCTGGAGTGAGAGTATGCAATTACTCCAGAACTGAACACATTATCTTAATTTAACATTCAAGGGCAAAGGTGATGCTTCAGACACTATGCTCGTGTCGGTGGACAGATAGGGATTATGTTTTCTACTATTTGTAAGTCTAAGATGATAGCTTGCTAAATGGGCCCATATGTGTTTTGGGCCCAAAAATAATGTAAAAGGTACAGGCCCACAATAGTTTTAACGCTATATTTTATTGATATATTTACATGTAAAACTGGTACTGCATTATCATGTCCTCACTCATTTCTCATCTCTTTTGTCTCTCTCCTTGTTCTTGTCCAGCTTTGTTCTAAGAGCTTGTGTTTTAACCCTTTGTTCCTGTGATTGCATACGTGAATACATGTTCAGGGACTTCTTATTCTTTGTCTTCACTTCATCACTTCATAAAACGTGTTCTCTTGCTTCAGGAAATGTTAAAGATGCTTGTGTCGATCCTATCCCTAGACCTATAACAGATCTTTAGACCTAATTCCAGTTACTTCTCCTAATACATCCTAATACACGCCTAATAGAAGCATGCAACCATTTAAAGTTTTGTATTGGATCCAGTAGTTGACATACCTGCTCCTTTGGATGCACAACCATCAGTATAATTTCCATCTCCCTCCGACCACTTCCCTTTAACAAAGCAGTTAAAACCTGCGGTGACGTGCTGCGATGTAATCCTGGCAATAACATGACATAAAAAACCCCCAATGAATGTAATGAACTTAATGGAGGCTGTTGCCTGGAGTTGTGGTGTTGTCATTCCAGCGGCGATTTCATCAGCATTAAAATGATAAAGCCACTCAGCCCGTGGACCTGGCTGGTATTTCAAGCGTGGGGTTTTACTCGGGATTCCACCGCAAAAGTGTGCTTTTCATTCGTTATTGATTGGCTGGCTTCATGCTACTTGCTTTAATAGCATTTCTTCTTTCCCCCCCCCCATGTTTACTGATTTTTTTTACATGTTGTTTCTTTACCCTCCTAGCCCACAAATATGTCGAAAACCGGCGTCCATGTGCCACGACAGTCATTACACGTTGGGTTTTAACCCGACGTGGTTAACCTAGTCGTGTACTCCCTAATCCAGGAGAAACTAATCCAAAATTAAGATGTGTTGCAGAAAGTCATTTCCTAAGACATGGCTCCTTCTTACATCAGATTAAGACCCACCACCAACACCCCCCTGGCTTAACTTTAATGAGGATTTTACTTTTTTAGCAGATCAAGTGAATAATCTCTTCCGATGGCTTCATCAGAACCTGGGGCTTTCCAATATCGGTGGGCATTTATTAGCACAATTTATTCATTGCACACAGTCGTAGCCACCAAATCTCATAGTAGAAGTAGACGGCCAATACCTCTGTTGCGAATGGATCCGGTGACCAAGAGGAAGTCCAACATGGTCTTAATTGATTTTGCACGTAACGTGTAATCTCGCCGACACTTTACGTGATTCCGAATTTGTATTTATTAATTTTTCTTTTTGTGTCTGGGCTTTCGAGGTCTGCACTCTGAGGAGTCGAAACATCAGTTGAACCGTGTTTCTTTAGCTTCGATTCATTGCTGGCCCAATCACGCGGCTGCGCAGACTTCAAAGTGCCATCAAAAGGCTTTTCTTTGATACGTGTTGATGTACGCGGGGGCGGGCGCATTGCCCTGGCCTTTCAAGGTGGAAAAGAGAAGTATATGTTCTTCAAACTTCACACTTCACAGACAAGACGGCTGCTCATTTCCTCCTGTAACTCAGGCCCTGATATCAAAAGAATGAAGCGTCCCGATTTTTCTATTTCTTGTTTCTTTATTTTTTTATTTTTTTTATTTTTTTATTTCCTGAACGACTGAACATTTTATTTTATGTGTTTATTTATTTATTAGTTTTATCAGCGGGTCACATTGTTGGATAGACACCATATGTTTTTTGACAAGCAGATTGGTTCAGTTTCAGTTTTTATCCAGTGAAGTCGGTTTGAGGAATTAAAGGAAGATGCTATACAGCTGTTCCGACAGTTTCATTCAGCGACAGTTTCAGTTTTCCGTTTTTCAAGCAAATAAGCGGTAGATGCCGAGCAAAATCGTAACAACAGAAAATCTACCAACAGCCGTTGCACAGTGCAGTAGTAAACAGCGCTAAAGACATCGACTCAAGACAAGCACGTCATCGGTTAAAGACGCACCTTCAAGCGGGTAGCCCTGTTGTCATGGAGATCCAAATCCCAGCCCCGCTGGGCTGGCGTGCCGAGTCAAACCGAGTCAAACCCAGACCGGCACATGTGTATGGACGAGGCCCATTCAAAGGGCAAACGTAAACCCTTTTGTTGAACAGAGTTAGGAGCAAAACATACAATAAAAAAATGGGAAGGTGTCAGATATAATGGAACCAATGCACGTTTGA
>OMKN01066601.1:301-12752 GCA_900302345.1 Melanonus zugmayeri
TGCAGAGAAAATCTCCTGGTCTATTATCTAATTAAAGATGGATGGATTTTAGAAGTTGGCTGACTAATCTACTTACTATTCAACCCTCTAGTGGAATTGACAATTTTTGTGAAATTAAAAATTCATGCACAATGATATTAATTATAATTAATTCATTATTTTTGTCTAAATACCATTACATTATTACCATTAACACTCTAGACCAGGATGTGTGTGTGTGTGTGTGCATAGGCGATGCACCCCCTGTTGATGAAAAATTACAATTTTCACCCCGTTTTAAACCCTATAATCACCACTGACTGTGTGTGTGTGTGTGTGAACTTACCATGGCTAGGACTAACAGAAGCAGCACGCCAAACTCCCTCGCCATTGTCTCGCCTCCACCGCTTCGCTTGAGAGCCTTATCTCCTGTGCTTTTAGGCGAAGCGACTTTGCAGAATCGTGTTTTTGTTCTGGGGGATGGGTGATCAATAGCGTAAAGCGTCTTAAATAAATGTCATCTTAAGTTAAGACACACCTATGTAGTCATCCCTGGCCTCCTCCTTAGAGAGCTTACAACCACTCCTCCTTATGCACCCCCCCCCTCCTTTAATCGTTCAACTTGAACTCTCACTACCATTCTGTGAAGGCCTATCATTACCTACCTTTAGCTGTCCTGATGAGCGCTGGAGAGGCGTGGTCTCTGCTGCAGCATGTTTGGAATGGAGCTCTGACATGGTGCCCTCGGGCCTGGTGCGTCACAGGTTTGGCTCCTTCGGTCCTCTGCATGATCTTAAACAACAACAGAAAGTTGTTGTATGTGCCAATCATCGTGAAGTAATCAAGTATTCGTTTTATAAATCGGTTTGTTAATAGTGTGACTTATTCTGTGTGTTTTCCCTGAAGTCAGATGCTCTGTTTCTTTCAAACAGAGCAAGTTTGACGAGGAGGCCGATAGCCTCAGGGAGTACAGGGACTCACGATTACACTCCTTAAACCAAACACAGTCAGGCCACAAAACAGGGCTTTTCTAAACTAGCATTTGACCTCCCTTCCTTAGAGAAGATTCTTTTCAGCTATTTTTTGGATTATAGCCTCCAGACTCATTTAAACACCTGATGATGCACCTGGTAGCATCTACTTCCATCTCATTCTACATCAATAGGGTTGAGCCACAGCAAGTGAATTCACTGCAGTATTTGTCACATATACTGTATATTGTCTATATATATATATTGTATATACACATACTGTGGGAACACATCTCACGCATCTCATAACCATTACCAGTATATATATATATATTATATATATATATACAGAAGGCAGTTTTTGTATCTTTATCCCAGCCCATCGTTCAAGTTCAAGCTCCAACATGTTGTGCATAATTGATAGGTTACAGTTTACTGCACAGGTGAACAAGTTTATCAGCTATAGCTCAAATGTACCTCTTGGTTCAACTTCTCTCTGATGGACCACTGTCCAATATCTTGGACAGATATTTTTTTAATGTGGTGTCTTATTTCAAATAAGTGTTAGCAAAAAAAAACTTTATTTAAATTTAGTATGGTTGTGCACATGTTACATTATAGCTAAGAAATATTAATCCTATGTTGATCATTTAGTTTCTTGTACTGGAATTTAATCTCTACTTCTGTATATAAATACATGGTTTGATCACACCATAAGAACGCTGTGAGCCTATTACAAAAACATGTATTTCAGGTTACAACAGGCCAAGCATCTCTACTTTCCCTGCGGCATCTCGGTCACTTTACCTCACTCATCCATCAAATATGTTTTTTACATAACAGCGGTTATGGGAGGAGTTTTCATAAAATCTTGGACCTATCAGAGGCAAGTCCCGACAAAGATGTTTAGCGATATACCTTTGGGTATATTCAGTGGTGCTGCAGTACCCCCTTCTTTGAGAAAATGAACTTAAAGCTTCATTAAAGTGTGTTAGAGGGTTGGGTTGTGTAGTTACCTTGCCATGATGTAACTCCAAATATTGGTGAGATGTCTTCAATAGTTGCTTCGTGGATTCAAACTTGATAATCCAAAATAGCGTTTTTTCTCTCAGCATTGACTTACATTGCACGGAGAAACAGGTCTCAAAGTCACACTTTTAGCACACAAACGAACAAAGCAAATTCTGCCAATGTATAAAACAGCATTTGTTTCGTCTGTGTACAATGAGGTAGTATTTTCTTCATCCCCTCGTCGTAGAGATACTGAATACGTGAACATCAAGAGGCGTGTTTTGGTTTATTTATACCTCATTGTTATTAAGAAGTGACTACGGATCATCTTCCTGTTATTTTATACATTGGCAGAATCTGCTTTGTTCTTGTTCGTTTGTGTGCTAAAAGTGTGACTTTGAGACCTGAGCTCTGTTCAATGTAAGTCAATGGGGGAGAGAAAATCTACGGGGCAACTATTGACACACTTTAATCATGCTTTAAGTCTTAACATTTAAATGTAATTAATATTCATAATTGCAAATATACATATTCAAATTTGAGAAGCAATGTTAGACAATGAAAATAATAATCTTGTCCCTTTTTCCTTTCCAGCATTTAAATCCAAATACATTCATTGTTATAGTTGATATCATAGTTGCCCCTTTATGACATTTTGGCCTTTTTTTGTGCCGCTTAAACATTTATGGTGATGGAATGTGTCAAGTACACTTAATACACCACTTACAATATGATCATAGAGATCCAATACTACAGTAATAATTGCAAATTGTCATCGTATTACTTGCTATATCATAGGAGTTGGGACTGAAAGATGAGAGAATAAAAGTCACAAAAAGAATAATAATAATGCATTTTATTTATTCATTTCCCATGAATCCCAAAGGGTTAAAGGGTTAAACTAAAAAAACCAAGAGCAAAACTAAAACACAAAGGAGATCACAAACAATAGTTAGCATGAGAAGGCCTTCCTAAATGAAAAGGCTTTTAGGCCTTAAAAGAGTCCAGGGTCTGCGCTGCCCTTAGCTGGTTAGGGAGGCTGGTTAGGGAGGCTGGTTATGGAGGCTGGTTAGGGAGGCTGGTTAGGGAGGCTGGTTATGGAGGCTGGTTAGGGAGGCTGGTTAGGGAGGCTGGTTAGGGAGGCTGGTTAGGGAGGCTGTTCCACAGGCGCGGCGCAGCCCGGTCCCTCATGGTGCGGCGCTCGGTCCTGGGGGCCTGGAGGAGCAAGCTATTGGCAGATCTGTGGGTGCGGCTGGAGGTTTGTGGGGTAATCAGTTCTTGTAGGTAGGGAGGCGCGTGTCCGTTTATGTACAGTATATGTGGGTGAGTAGCAGAACTTTGTAATATACAATACAATAAGTACTTTGTACAAACTACTACTGTTGATGGAATACTGAACTGTTATTTGGGGAAAGTATAGGGGATACAGTATAGGGGAACAAAGTGTATCAATATCTTACACTCATACTAGTTTGACATAGAAGATGCCATGCACTCATACCCATGATCTACATCCGCTACAGGCCTGACATCCCGCTGTCTTTGGCTGCTAGATCTGACCTTGTGTCCGTCTCTTTTCCTTGCTTTTGCTTTGGGCAAACATGCACCCGCTG
The DNA here is from genome assembly GCA_900302345.1 of Melanonus zugmayeri. Taxonomy (NCBI): domain Eukaryota; kingdom Metazoa; phylum Chordata; class Actinopteri; order Gadiformes; family Melanonidae; genus Melanonus; species Melanonus zugmayeri. The sequence goes on from OMKN01066601.1 coordinate 3,876, forward strand.
CTTGACCTCCACCTGAGATGAACTCTATGTGTTCTGGGCCTCTGTTGAATAGTGCTACGCTGTGCAAGTTGCCATCAGCTGGCCCTGCCATCAGCGGGCCCCCAGTGCACTGCCCTGCCATCAGCTGGCCCCCAGTGTACTGCCCTGCCATCAGCTGGCCCCCAGTGTACTGCCCTGCCATCAGCGGGCCCCCAGTGTACTGCCCTGCCATCAGCTGGCCCCCAGTGTACTGCCCTGCCATCAGCTGGCCCCCAGTGTACTGCCCTGCCAGCATTGAAGTGCACTGGAGCTGTGGTTGGATCATGCAGGCCATGGGTATGGGAGCGGTGGAGTAGAAAAAGGGCTGCTGTTGCACCAGGACCGGCTGATAGGCAGGAGGGAGCACAGCCATGGCAACGGTGGCCTGAGGGCTACGGGAACCTGGTTGTGCAGCAGCGCTACTGGCGCTTTCAACAGCAAACGATGTGTTGAAGTCGTCTGGATCGACGGTGGACGATTGTCTGAAGTTAGTGCTGCTGCTGTCGGTGATGCAGTCATTGTTCATGTGGACTGGTTTTGACTCTTTGACTTCAGGCCTAGCAACCTGTTCAACCTCAAGCTGCACTGTTTTGTGTGTGGGAACAGCTTGCTGTGGGTTTGGAGGAGACAGGGGTTCTGGTAAGCACATTTCAGCCAAGGTCTTGAACTTCAAATCCAGGTCGTCAAGGAACTGCAGGTCATTGTCAATTTCCAGGAGGCTGCAGCAGCCCACAGAACCAACCGGAGAGCCCTTTCCTTCGTATTCATAGACCAACAGCATGTCATTTGCCAAATATCTATCTGGCGGATGGCTAGCCCTCTGAGAAAAGACAGCAACAAAATGTACATTTAAGATATTAACCATCAGTCAAACATACCTGTAACTAACATGTATAAATGCATGCCAGTATTATAGTAACAGAAACTGAATCTGATCAATATTTTTTTCATTTTAAATACATGTGAAGTGTTGATTTTAATCCAAATATACAATGTAATTAAATTATTAGATTAAAATGTAGTCAAAATGATTTGGTGTGAAGGAGGAATGGAGATTGATGAAACCAAATGCACTGAACAGTCTGAATGCAGCCATATATACAGTACATGCTGTTCAGTTGTACAAGGTTTGGCCTAAAGCCTTATTGTTTGAAATATTCAGAAAGTGATTTGGTATGTTTCTGTATGTTTACCAGCATTTACCCTATGATGCTAAATGAGTTGGTAAGTGATGGCAATCCCTCACCTGTGAGTAGTAATCATATAAACGCGCATGTGAGAGGGCAATGCCTTCATAACATGGCTTAGCATCTTCTTTTGCCAATGAAGTCATATCCCACCGATGTGTCTCTTTATTCTCTCTGTCTGTTCTTGAACGGCCTAAAAGCCTTGAATTATACTCAGAGATCATGTTATTGGTGGTGGTATTGGCCATTACAGCAGTTGTCATATTCTTGCTGCCCATGTAGACCGGCCTGGCAGATTTGATCAGGGATGGAGAGCTGAATTTTAAATCCTGTAAATCAAGACAAAAAAATGTTCAAGAGGGTGTTAAAGAGATAATAGATTTAAACATACAGTTTACCTCAATAAACTCATGTCCTTTGGCTATACCCACGATGTATACCCTGCTCAACCAACCATCACATGTTCATCTCTACAATGACCTGATAAATACATCATGACAGAACAGGTCTCTCAATAGTCCACTGGAATTTACCCTGTCCTCTCCTTGGCCCTCTGTATGGTAGGCAATCAGTTGTTCTCTGGTGTTATAAGGGAGTTCAGTGAAGGTCCCCGGGACACCACACAAACAGGTCATCGCTGTAAGACCTACAACTACAGCCAACAAACAGAACACACAACAAAACCTGAGAACATTTTCAAATCTGGGTATCATTTTAGAAATATATAGGAGAACAAAGTGGCAGATACATATTCATCTCACTTTCTGAATATTATATGGTATATTTCAAAGGCCCCCAACAATGTATAACCAACATGTAACAGTGTATAACAATGAAATGTGTAACCTCACTTATATATGTAACAACGTATACCAATTACCATTATAAAGGGATATAACCACTAAATACATGTGTAACTATGCTTAACTGTGCTTAACTATACCAAGTAAACAGTCTCCCCTGCTAAACTGTTCAAAACAACTACTTGGATGATTCACATGGAAAGTATTCTTGGCCGACACTGCCTGTGTTTATGAAGCGATGTGTTGTTTGTGCACTGAGCTGTCATTAAGATTGAGGAGGACTAGGATGCCAGGTCAGCATATCCTGCATCTCTGATACAAAGGCCGGTTCGCCTGCCAAGCTAGGGACAGGATGTTGACGATGTTAGTTGAATGAGGAAATAGTGAGGAACAATCAGGATGTATTAGACAAACACTAACTAGATAGACACAAACTAAAAGTTGACTATAAGTGTGTGTTTCCTGCGTGGTTCACGTCAGACTGTTCTGCAGACCAGACTCTGGCTTTGTTACGTTTGATAATCAAGTCTTTGTACCAGCACTTCATCAGATGTCCTTCTTCACTTCTTCTTATTAACAGATTACATTTTGAACAGGGCTATGTCATGGATGCACCCCCCCGGTGCGAAAAAAAGGACTCGCAGGACAAACTGAGCGAGAGCCGGTTAGTGCGGAAAATAAATCTGCGAGCCCCACCAGCAAGAGAGAGAAAAGCAGGGAAATCAAAGCCCCGCCCACGAAGGCGACACCATCCAATCCCAGCTTCACCAGAAATCATGACACCAATCAGAAATGAACTGTGTTCTGTCTGTATATATTATATACAATATACTAAGTCTACCAAATATATGAAATGTCTCTCAAAGGAACAGGCCTTTGTCTCTCAAATTATAATGTGTATATATATATATATATATATATATATATATATAGGCTAAATACAATATATACACTAAATACAATAACTGTGCGTTCTTGTGTCTGAGACGCATCGCCATGCAGGCCGAGTATAGCGTCTCAACAGCTTGATTCCTTATTATTCCTCCATTCCCATAACTACAGGCCTAATTAAAAAGGTTAATGAAGGTTTAGATAGATAGAACTAATTGTGTGTTCTGGTGTCGACACACTTCGCCATAAGCGCAGTGTAGTTCTCAACTGCGTCATTCGTTGTTATTCGTTCTTTCATATAATTATATAATTCAAAAGATTATTGTCATTGTTGCCATTATTATTCTATCCTACCTTATCTCCTAACAATGTAGGCCTTTCCTTGTGTAGGCTTATGCACAAAATAAAGAAATCTAAGAAATATTGCAGCACACCTCGCAAATAAAATAAAATATTTAAGCACACCATGCGCATACTTAATATAAGACATCCAATAAACCATTCAGCCACCACTCAAATGAAAGAAATAAAAAGAATATATAAAACACACCACATCGTTCATTAGCGCTGTCATGGCTGTCAGGCTGGTGGAAATTAATAGGCGTAGAATGAACACAGAAATAGGCGTGGCTGGGTTGGGGGTGTATTGCACCTCGTCGTGAGCTGGGGAGCGTTCACAGGGGTGGATGCGGCAAGGAGCCAACGCACTGGAGACCAGCCTGGAAGGCTGAACTGAAAACGAGCGACCTACCCAACGCTAAAAGTCATGCAAGTTCATGACTTTTAGCGTTCTGCCAAACTGTGATTTCTGGGTTCTGATTGCTGTTGTGTGTGTGTGTGGGAGTGCCTTGTTAATTGGACTGAACTATGTAAGTTTTCTTTTTTTTTTTACTGCATGAAGATTTGAATCATGTCGTGTCTTGCCTAGGGCATGGGTGCCTTAACTATAACCGTTTGATACCGTGCCCAGACATCGGGTGGTTCCACTGCCCATGTGTGTCCCATGTCGTCATGATGTATGTGCATCATTGATATGATATGTCTTTGCAAGTACAGATGGTGTGGGGTTGTGTGTGAACATGGTGTCACTGTTGCCAGCCAATCCAAACAGTTGGAAGTTATTCATTGCCAGCCATTCATTTGCAGACATTACTTGGCACACTTTTTGGTGTTGTCAGCAGATGGCTGTGCTAGGGAACACCCTAGTGGCAGAGTTATGTAGTCAGCTGTTGCCCATAGGTTTTTTGTATCCTTGGTTGCTGCAGGACAACTGACAGAGGAGGGGGGATAAGCCCCATCCCTAAGTGAGCCCTTGCTGATTGGTGCCTGTCCTGAGGTCGAAATCAAGTCAATACACCAGTGTCCCTGTGTACCAGACACTGGTTCACAGGTGACCCTATTCAGCTCCTTGAAAGTGCATCCTGTTACGGAAGGAGGTTTGGTATTTGGATCAGTCAGAAAGGAGTAGAAGCTGACCCTGAGAAGAGGATATTTATATAGGACAGGCCATACTCACAAAGTAGAATCAGAACTCCAAGGAACAGCACCGCTATTCCCGGTGACCCAAACTTAAACGATGTAGGCCTATCATCTGCAGCATCACAGATTTCTCCATCAACACAAGAACACACATTCAGGTCCAGGAGCTGGGTTTCGGGGCATGACATCCCCTGCTGGTCACGGATGATGAGCCCTACAGTGTAGCGGCCGGGCCAGAGGGATTCAATCGGCGTCAGGGCAGCACTAGTATCTGTAAAAAGATTGCATGATTCATGTGATTCATGTTGAGACCGATGCCAATTCTGACATTTTTTTCAACATGAAAAAACTAAAGACAAGACAGGTTATCGTTATGCATTATTGATGTAATTATAAAATAGCTGAGTGTGATGGTTTAATGATTATTGGATTATTGGTGGTTATTCAAATATTACTATCATTTATTTAGTCTAAATCATATTTGAAATGGAGGGTTCATACCACTGTGCGGCTCAAGACCCCACTTTCCTATGGTCTCCTTAGGTACAAGGCTAAAGAGCAATGGGGCACCATTGGGCTCTCCATCTGTGTCTGTTGCTGTAACTATGACCACCTGAGTGTTAGAGCAGATGTATTCCAAGTTGTTGGTCAATGTGGGGCAATTGTCGTTGGTATCTGCCACCTGAAGTGCAATGGTCCCCGTTGCTGTCTTGGCGGGAATACCTATGGGGAAACAACAACCTGTGTTCATACACAGCTCTTTATGTCATCACAAATGGTATGTGTGTCTCAATGCTTTTGTTCAGGTTTTCATTTTGTCATCCAACACTTTAAATATAATGACCAAGTATCTGTGCTCAATAAACCCTGAAACAGGCCCCTGTGAATACACACTTTAATGTAAAAAACAAAAAATAGTTTAAGTAAATTCTGGACACAGGAGTCTACTTCGATGTGTCCTTGTGGGAGCTGTTTGTGGATCTGATGCAAAAACCAATGTACTAGGCCACCATGGATATTAGGATATCGTAAAAGATATGTTTGACCACAAGAGGACTAGGAAACGTATTCCACCCCAGTATGGTATTCAGATATGTGTGGGTAATGGACAACTTCTTTACCAGCGTGGCTGAGATGCTCCTTGAAACGAAGCTGACCATTGCAGGGACTCAAGACTGCTATCATTAAACTATTTAAATCCAGAGCAGTGCATAGCTCCAAGTTAAGTTTCAATGGGAGGTGGATGACAACAGTGTTAAGAAGAAACCAGACGTTATCCAGTACTTACAACAAAATAAAGGCACAGTGGACATAATAGACGATTCAGATTCTTTGCAAATTCTCTTGCAAAAGGCGGACAGGGCAGTGGCCCATGGTTCTCTGGCATGTGTAGGCTCCTGGATGTTGCCACCCTCAATGCCTACACCAGCTTCACTACACAGCATCCTGATTATATGGGTGGCAGGGGTGGCACAGTATAACTGGACTCATTTGTGAGTTGAGACAAGTTTCACTGCAGTCATCATAGACCTTTCCAACATGTAATTGAAAACAAAACTTGGTACGCAAGAGAGACTGTATCACCATGATCAATTCACCACTCGCCAACCAAAATAACTTTGGGGTTGTTTGCTTTGTTATTTTGGATACACATGGATATAACACAATGGAAGCCCATCTGAGGACCATGTTCTCAAAGCTTTCTTTCAAGCTTTGTGACAAATGCAGTTTGCTGTCGGAAGAATGCTTTCTGTCTGAAGTTGAAGCACAGATTTAACAAGGAAAAAGTTAAATTCTTCAAAAGAAAAGGTATCACAAGCCTTTCTTGCCAATGGAAGTACAGGTACATTTTGTACTGAAGCATTGAGGACTAAACAAAATGCAAAATAATACATGTTTAGATTCTATTGACTACAAGGGGTCAAGGTGCAGTCAAAGGTCATTCTAAACTTCAAGTTCACCGGTCTACAGGATGACATCCAAGTTGGAATTGATGCATTTTGATTGGTGCCAGCACCAATGCCTTTAGAACCACAGAAAATGAGCAATGGCAATGACAATGCTACAAGGACTCACCTTAAACTCACATTAAAAAGGTGGAAACAATATAATCTACAATCTACAATCAAGACTACAATCATTAAACAATACAATCAAGACTACCCAGATACCAGACAAGTGATAAGAGGGAGATGTCCATCGATGATCAACATGTAAATCATATAAATAGCTCTGCAACATTAAAAGATTATCATCTGAAATTGCCTTTTCGTAAAAAGGTCATGAATATGCCCAGAAATACACCAGTTTTCCTGAGGAGATCGCTGCACTGAAAAAAAGGCACAATAAAGCAGCCCATTGCATAGACTGGAACCAGTGTTGGCTGACGTTATCCTGACGGTAGGTGGACGACTAAGCAGGTCTGCCTTGCTAGAGGGAGGGAAACACCTAGCCATCCTTACCAAAAACAGTAACATTTCAAGTTTAATCCTTTGCCACACAAGCTTGAAGAGGTGGGACCAAGTCACAATTTTGCAAGTACAAGTAAATCTCAAATCTTAACCTTCAAGTATCAAGTGAGTCTCAAGTCATAAAGCTAAAGTCAAGTCAAGTCTCAAGTCAGTCATTTTGAGTTTCAAGTCTTCAAGTTTGTTTAATACCAGTTCCAGTGCACAACCTTCTCTTAAATCTATTTCCCCCCTTACACTTGTACATAGCCCTACATAATACACTTCAGATTATGTTTCAATTTTTTGTATTATTATTATAACAAACATTATGCCATCCAGACGTGGCGCCAATAACAAGACCTTTAGTGGTACAGATATAGTTGTACTCGCAAATTGCCGTAATATTGGGAATGCCATGGAGCCACACCCAAATGACACTCCTGGATAGTAGGTGCAAAAGGTTACAACTGGGTCAAATCCCACAAACTGATGTGTTAACTGAACTTGTTAGCGGAGCTCTTGCAGTTCAAAGATGCACTGAATACACTGTATACATATGTTTACATATACTACCGGAATTTCAAAGGCGATTGTATTGCAAGAATTCAAGCGCATAAGTCTGCAACCTCCTTTTCAACTTAAACAATGAACTTTTGACCTGAAATGTAACTTTATGGTGGCTCATAGCATCCATAAACGTGCTGCAAAAAGTTAGGTTGATTGACAGCTCTCTCGTTCACAGGTCAGGTGCATGTCAAATGCATTTCTCCTGCCCTCAAGGGCAACGCATAAAAAGAGAAATATTTTTTTAACAATTCTGACAGTCTGACTTGTTTCGAGTCGTATACCTGCAAGTCAGTTCAAGTTTCAAGTCAAGTCTAATTCAAGTCGCAAGTCTTTTTATTTCTGTGAAGTCAAGTCCAAAGTCACAATAATTGTGACTCGAGTCCAAGTCAATTAACTCAAGTCCCCATCTCTGCAAGCTTGTAGGTCATGGTGGAAAAAACCCCATGCTCTCAAGGTTGTGACACAGAGTCTTAGTGTCAATTCTGCGGCAAGATCTGAAATCTGGGACTGTGTAACTTATCACCACAAGCACGGAAGGGTAGCAGAAGATAACCGATAGACCTGTAGAGCTATTCTTATTCATTCCCTTGACAGGGACACATATGCACTACATATAGAAGAGGACAAAATGGAACAGGGTAGTACTGCTCCATGTAACTCATGGCTGATGGGCTGAACCAATCACAAACATTTTGGAGGGAAGTGGCTCAAGAAATAAAACGGTGCACCGTTTCGCCCTCAAGGTCTTGAATAAAAGCAGACCTAACCCGCAATATTTTCTGGGAGTGCCCTAGTCATAGGGCTGTCAACTCATATATGTTAATGGAGTGCAATCTGAAGCCCATCCACTTACAGAACCCTTGGATAACACTTTACCATAGTGAACCATTAGTGATTGGTAAAAGGGAACTACAATCTTTCCAATGTTCACTCCAAAATGCATGCATGTAAACTTACCCTGTGACAAGCAAAGTATTGTAGCGTAGTATGTTCCATTGAACAAGAATGGAGACTCTCTGTCTGGGATCTTATTAAGTCGAATCTCTGCTGTTTCTGGGTTGACAGACAGCCAATTGTCAGGGTCTCTGCCTTTGGCATATCTGTGGGATTAAAGGGAAGCATTTTAAAATGTAAATGATGTTGTGCATATCTCTAATAAAGCAAAATGCCATAACTTCCTGCTTTGTAATTGCATGTTTCACTGTAAAGGTAAAGTTGTCACCTACTGTGATATCTCAATACTAAATATATCAGTACAACTCACTGAACATTCTCTGCAGGCTTTCCAGAATCTTCATCAGTAGCTGGGTAAATGCCGATGGCTTCACGCAATATATCTGAGTCTGGGTTCTCTGAGACTTGCAGAGACTTTACTTTGGGTTTGAAGGCTGCCCCCTCTAGCTCATTTTTCACCATTATAGTCACTGGGTAACTTTTAACTTTTGGCTTTTTCTTTTTTACTGGCGTGCCAGTGGATACAGG
>OMKN01066608.1:0-10013 GCA_900302345.1 Melanonus zugmayeri
ACTCAGAGTTAGCTGCGGGGGGGGGGCACATGTTTGCGTTACGGTGCTGTATATATATATATATATTTATTTATTTAATATATCTTCATTATACTATCAGGCCGGCAGGAAACGTTTTGTGTGCGCGTCCGCGTAGCCAATCAGTGACGGACATCTCCACCTTACGTTCTTAAGGTCGTACCTCAAGGGACTCAGATCAGCCGCTTAAGGGAGAGTTCGGGAAACACTAGCGAAGTGGAAGGTCTACCTTGAAAAGTGTCTCTTGAAAACCTTCGCGAAAACTCAAGGTATGCCGGTATCGGGAAACGCAGCCAAGTTTTGTTTGATATGGAAGTACTGACATGTCTAATGTCTAGGTACTGACATGTCTCATTTTCTGGATCTTGTCAGTAAAAAAGGAGGCAAAATCATTACATGACTTAGTGTTCTGGAGCTGCTGACACTGGAGGGTTAGGGTTTGTTTGGGTTAGGGTTAGTTTGGGTTAGGGTTAGTCAGCCTATCAACAGTGGTGAATAATTCCTGTGTTATTTATCTTGTTGATGAGGTTGGAAAAAAAAGATTATCTTGCTTTTTTTAATTCTAAATTGTATATAGAAAGTGTTTCTTTGTAAATGTCATTGTGTTTTTCTCCATCTGCATTCAGCTTTCTGATATTCTGTTTCTTGGAGTTTTACTGCTGTGGAATTTCTCCATGGTGCTTTTTTCTTACCAGAGATTTTTTCTTACCACCCCTTTGTGGGTGAAATTGCATCAGTAATATTTGTAATTTTAGAGCTGAAACTATCCACAAGATAATTGCCCAAGGCTAAAGTGAGTGCAGGCAACCTAGAGAATGCCTCCATAAATTAGTGTACAGTGATCCCTCGCTGTATCGCGGTTCCCCTTTCGCGGCTTCGCTGCTTCGCGGATTTTTTTTTGATGTTTTTTTTTTCTCACAGTGCATTGTGTTCTGCGTCCTGATTGGCTAAACAGTCTCAGCGCTTCTTCTCTATCTATGTCAGTTCAGTTGTAGAAGAAATCAGTAGTAGAAGAAGTAGAATAGAGTAGAATCTACTGATTCTACTTCTTCAGATTCTACTTCGATTTTTTTCAGACGGCAGTAAACCCTGCAGTTTCTACTTCGCGGATTTCGCCTATCGCGGGTTCATTTCGGAACGTAACCCCCACGAAAAACGAGGGTTCACTGTAGTGGTGTTTTTGCTGATAGACTGATTTGAGATTACATCTGTCCCAATATGCATAGCAGTAGTAATAGACATCTCAAAGAAAACAAAAGTGATCAGAAAGTCTAATCGGGTCAATACATGAATTGGTCACTTGCAAATGAATGATTTCTGACATTATAATCATCTACTGTTATTGTACAGTAAGCGCTTATGTGTAAAAGCATGTGGTGCATCACAAGATCATTTGGAACAAACTAGAAGCCCTTGTAAAATAAAGGATCTCTTCATCAACATATTTTCTCACTTAGCCCTGTAGTGGTGTCTACCCATGCAGATGATTTAACATTTATTTGTTCAAGTTTTGTGATTTTCATGTGCGATTACTGCCTTCACCCAATTAGGACAGATATGAATGGAGCTTGATTGTGGTGCAGTATCACAGTATCTACACATTAGGGCTGGAGGCAGAAAGCTCAGACACAGATATCTTAAAACCTGGGAAAATAAAGACAGAATGATGGCCAAGCAGGGGCGTTTCTATGCATAGGCAACCTAGCCGCTCGCCTAGGGCAGCCAATTGGGCACCTGCCCACCCTTAAAAGAGAAAAAAAATCTTTATGTCTTCAAGTTTTACTTATACTGATTATAAAAATACAACGAATACAACACCCATCCAAATGCACCCCCCCCCTCGCCTAGGCTGCCAGAATGGTCAGAAATGCCTCTGTGGCCAAGTACTTCTAGATTAAAGTGAGAAAGTATGTTTTCTTGTAATATGAGTGACCTGACACCTTAGCATAGATTATCTTTTTGACAAAAAAATTGACAAAGTACCACTTTAGCCATTAATGGTTGAACAGCAACAGTATTTAGTGTATTTAGCTGCTAAATGCAAATCTGTTGGGGATCTCCAAGTGAAACTCCGGGTATGAGCTGTAGAAGAACTGAAGAACTCAAGAAGTGCTCCACAGGCCTGCGACGTAAACCACACAACCTATTCAAAATGACTTCAATTGTGTCTTTGCACAGCACAGTGGACCCTTTGCAGAAGCATAAGAAGATCTCCACTTTTCTTTGGTCAATGCTTCTCACATAACGTAGCAAGATCTGACTGCTCCTGTGGATTTAGGCTTTATCATCTGGGCCGCTTTCTTGTTAGTTGCCTTCTTAGATTCATAAAGTTCCATTATGCTGTCTTTGGTTATGAGTGTCGGCATGCACAGCATTGTGAATACTGTGTGTGATTGGGAACAGTCAATCATGAACTCAATTATCACTTTGGCTCTTGAAGAAGAGCTTTATGCGCCATTGTTTAAATGGCAGCCTGTAAGTTGTTTTAGAGGGCAGACAGTGTGAGCCCAAAGGTTGAGTAAGTTTCATCCCTGTCGCCCTGTAGTGCTTTTTCTACTGATGCTCACTCAGTCATTGAAATAAATCTGGCAAATGACATCATCAAGAGTTCTTCATCCACTGAACTGACTCCTTGACAACAAAAGCTGATGCTAGTCTGATTGGAATGATGTTGTGGTCCTAGTATCCGTTCAACCAAACTCTTCCCATTCCTCCTCACAATAGTCCCCAGAAAGTGGAATACATTTCTCTTGACACACCATCACTGTCCACAGCTTTCTCATTTTTACATTTTCTTTTGCAAAATGCAGATTATTCTATGCTTCTGGATTTGCTGCTTTTCTGTTTTATATCACAGTTAACTGAATATCTTTCGGTTTTGGACTGCCGGTTGGATAACACAAGTAATCTAAAGACATCAGCTTGGGCTTTTAACTATTTTTGGACATTTTATAGACCAAACAATGAATTGGCAAAAAAATCTTTACAATTATGATTAATGACAAAAATAATTAGAAATGATTAGAAATAACTTAGTTCTACACTATATCTGCATAGTGTCATGTGGAGATACGTATGAAGAGATGCATGGATGGGAAGGGCAAGAGGGGAATCCGACTTGACACTGGTCTGCATCTTGATTTGACGCAGGAATGAAACATCTTCAGATCCATGCCTGCTTGTGGACTGACAAGTATGACTGCCAACATCATCAGAAGATGGTGAATGCAGGACCTGTGTTACTCAACCCCAGAGGGGCTGGTCTTGATTGCCTGCTTGGTTCTCCTGTCTGTTGATAATTAAATTACATTTTTTAAAGTAATTATAATAATTATTACCTTAGCTTTGTTCATGCATTTTCTGATCTAAGCCATCATGTCTACCATTACATACATGTCATTAAAATACCTTGCACCTGAGCAGTTAATGTGGCTTTCAACTCAAAACTGTTTACCCACTTCCCCAGCTTAGCTGCAGTTTACATTTAAGATGGATTGACCTTTGTTGTCTGGAACTAAATCATGTGGTCTCTTAAACCCCATTTCTGTGTCTTCATAGACTGCACCTGTGATTTAGTCTAAACTTAGCTGCTGTGTCCTGCAGATGTAACCTAAATGCCACCGTATCTAGAGATTAAGTTTATCCTGCTGCAGACCTGCTTTAACTGAGGTTTAACTTAAACTTGCTTAAATAACAAACTAAGGACTGGGAATGGTTTGAGGTTTCTAAAGCCAACACTGATCTATAAAAATGCCTGCATCAACCAGAATCTCAATCCTGCAAATTGAGTTTGCAGCATTTACTGTTTATTTCTGAATCCATTTTTATTAAAAAGATCAATCTGTGATACACAGATGTCATGGTCCACACTCCTTTGCAGACTGTGCTGCATTGGTATATATTGGATTGCAAGCCATGTGATTTCTATGGTGATTGGGGCAGCACAAGTGGGTCTGTAAAAGTTATTTGTACTGGAGCTTACTCTTTCATGTTTTTCCTGCATTGAGTCCCTGGGTGCTGGATCTGAGTCAGGATCTCTCTGGGTGGGTCAGTTCCAGTCTTCGTGTGACAATATCTCCTGGTTTTGTTCCTCAAAGATCGTCTCTGCATTCTCCTCATCTATAAAGAAATGAGCAGATCAGCATATTATGGGTTTGTACAGCTGTGAGAGCTTGTCCAACATGTTTCTGAACCTATTGTAATTGAACATGCACAGAAGTGGAGAGAGAAGTGGGGCAAATATTCAGAAATTGTATTTACATCTCTTGAGCTCTTGCAACTTTTGCAACTTTTTTTGTGTTGCCAATGTCCCCTTAGGGGCTCTGTAGAATACAAATCCTCCCCTTACAGAGCTGCCAACTCTCCCACACTAAAATGTCCCGGTTTTCAACATTCACTACCAAATTGTCCCGGTTCTCACCTCTCGGTTTGACTTGGATTGTCCCAGTTTCAAGCTGGGTGTCCCGAGTCCCCCCCACCCCCGTCAACAACCATGAATAGAGTGAATATAGTCCAATTCCATGCTAAATACAGAAAAAAATGTGCCAATTTTCCAACTTCCATCGGCTCTCACTCCAAGGTTTTCTGAAAAGTTGGCAGCCCTGTCCTTAGAAGAGTTTCCAGGTAATGACTGTTTTCTTGTGCTCCCCTGTCGTAACACAACTTCATAATAAGTGTGTGTGTGTGTGTGTTTGGATAGCTGCTGGTTCCAGTACCGGGGCCCAGGATGTGACAGGATGTGACAGGATGTGACTGTTCCGGAGGTTGTGAATCACAGTTGATGATGATGATTATTATTATTTGTTAGATTCTTTTTAGATATTAGATTATATTTGTACAGTATTAAATTGCCTCATTTTCTCAGAACATGACCTACATGCCAACCTGTAGCACACGTCTACATATCCGCCACAAATGATCTCATCATCACACCCCTTTAATTACTGTTTGTGGCATCCTATTATAACTCGAGGTGCAGTGTCTGACATCCTGTGATATGCCGCTACAGGATGAGGAGACGGAGAAGCCAGCTGGCAGGTGTCAAGATGTTCACAGTTAAAACAACACCGCTCAAAAGCAGGAGAAGGAGTACGCATTAACGGCTTTGGGTTTTGAATTGCACAACTGTTTACTTGTTGAAAGGGATTTGATTGAGCTGAAATGTGCGTATGTCAACTGAGCACTGTCCTTGTCTAAAGTCAATTGTAAGCATCTAAAACAAAATGTCACCGCCACCTCATTCCCTATAGTGGCCTAGTCTAATACACAAATAGCTGAATTGCAATTCATGCCATATGGTTTCTAAAGCCAATACTGATCTGCCAAATGCCATATGGAATATTCATCCATATGCATCCAAGATTTGAGAAATGAATGATGTGGGCACTTGACCAATCTGGCACAGGCGTTCATAGAATATTTCTAGGTCAATATTCGTAAAAGTTCCAGTAACAAGCTGTTGTTGAGTAAACTGCTGCCAAGGCCAGCGAAACGGGGTCCAGGCAACCACTGTTCGAGTCTCAGAATGTCACATTTACAGAAAAAGTATCTGGGACACCGTTGATTAACTGGCTCAAAAACTGCCTAATTGTTAGGAAGAAGTCTTGACTGACATGAAGCACGGCCGGGAACAGACCTGCTGTGAAACAACCAGAGTTTTGTTCTTTTCCTTTTTGCTCAGCAGGCTGCGGGAAATAAAAACCCAACGGACTGAATAAACCCATGGATGTAAATATAAGAATAGACCGGATTCACCCGTGTTTGCGCCGCAGCCAAGTATAAATTTCTGTGAGTGGCAATGCTGACAGCCAATTAGAATCATGTCTTCCATTTCTTGAACACGCTTCATGGCACAACTTGCTCTATGGATCCGACGTTCAGGAGGAGTCGTATTGTGACGTAGTGGGAATGAACGGAAATGGCTGGGACTACTCATTAACCTAACCCTAACCTAACCTAACCTAACCTAACCTAACTAACCCTAACCCATTAGAAAAGTTTGTATTGATCACACACACACATGGCAGTGAGATGTTCCCATATCTCTCTGTCACACAGTGAACACAACACAATAAAGACAATACAGAGCAGTGGTTCTCAAATCCAGTCCTGGAGGACCCCCTGACAGAATGTTTTTGTTCCAACCCAAATCTAAGACACCTGATTCAACTACTACAATAATCAGCTAGCTCTTGATTAGTTGATTAGTTGAATCAGGTGTCTTAGAGTTCCTCCAGGACTGGATTTGAGAACCACTGGACTAGAGGGTCAGGGTCAGGGTTAGGGCAGGTATTTACAGTTAAGTGATAACAGTAGATCCATAGTGAGTGATGACAGTAGATCCATAGTGAGTGATGACAGTAGATCCATAGGGCCTGATTTAACGTTTTGTGTAAAACCTTTAGTAAATCAAATGTGTAAAAACGTGTGCAAACTTGATGTCACCAGCAAACACATATGCAGCTGATCTACTAACGGTGCGCTGAGGATTGCGTCTTTTAAATACGCAAGACAACACACAATGTCCATTTAGTGCGTTTACCTTAATGAATGCAATATTAAGGGCGCATAATACTGGTTAGGAGATAATAATACATAATACTGGTTAGGAGGAAATGCAAACAGGTTAATTTAGCCACGCAGTGCCATTTACCAGCCTCAAAGTAATTGCGGTGCTTGTGACTGCATCTGTATTTAATACGTTTGAAAGGAAGGGGTTAATCAGCCCAGCATTGAGCACAGATGGCTGCTGTTATTGTGTCAATGAGGAGACATAGGAGACAGGAGGAGTACATAGGAGACATAGGAGGAGACAGGAGGAGACATAGGAGGAGACATAGGAGGAGACATAGGCACAATGAAAGAATACGTAGAGAAAGGTTTTTTCACTCGTCTTAATGAATGACAGAAGTAAAAATAATTCAGACATAGCTCTTGTGCATTTTGCGCTTGCTGTTCCTTTCTGCTTTCCGTCCAAACTCTCCATGAAACCACTACAACACAACCTGCAGCAGAACTGCTGTCTGCACCTGTTGTCATTAACGCAATTATCCTGTTGATCACCGCAAAACACACACCAACCAAACGCACAATATGTTGCAATGCACACGCAATTTAGTACTCTTTATTTATTTAGTACTCTTTATTTATTTAGTACTCTTTATTTATTTAGTACTCTTTATTAATTTAGTACTCTTTATTAATTTATCCATCCATCCATCCATCTTCTCCCGCTTATTCCGAGGGGTCGGGTCGCGGAGGCAGCAGCTTCAGCAGGGTAGCCCAGACTTCCCTCTCCCCAGCCACTTGGTCCAGCTCCACCGGGGGGATCCCAAGGCGTTCCCAGGCCAGCCCAGAGACATAGTCTCTCCAGCGTGTCCCGGGTCTTCCCCGGGGCCTCCTCCCGGTGGGACGTGGCATCCTGACCAGATGCCCGAGCCACCTCATCTGGCTCCTCTCCACGCGGAGGAGCAGCGGCTCTATTCTGAGCCCCTCCCGGATGACCGAGCTCCTCACCCTATCTCTGAGGCTGAGCCTTAGAGAGCCAAACTTCCTCAGCCGTCTGAGGTGGAAAAGGTTCTTCACCAGCGTGTCCACTTCAGATCCTCTGAGATGTGGACTCCGGAATCTGGAATCCGAAGCTGCTGTTCAACAGCGGCCCCGTTTATGGTAACGGGCACGTGCACATTCCTTTTCCTGAAGTCCAGGATCAGCTCTTTTGTTTTCTCAATGTCGAGCTCAAGGTTGTTCCCTTGGCACCGAGAGCGCCATCACCTCGTCTGCAGAGGCCGCGGTGTTGTCGTTGGTAATCAGGCCCGACACAGAATAGAGGGCACATGGCTTTGAATGCTGAGCTATAGTCAATAAACAGCATTCTCACATAGTTGCCCTCCTTGGCATCCGAGTGGGACAGTGCCTTGTGTGTGTGTTTGCCTTGTGCAGTGTGATGGATGCATCATTTGTGGACCTGTTGCTGCCATATGCGCCTTGCAGGGGTCCTGTGTGGCTGGTAGCACAGAGCAGAGGAGTTTGTTCACTAAATGAAGATGTTCCATCTGACATCCTTTATTATATTGAGCTGATCACAATATCCCAAAGCAATACGCAGAAGTTGAACATGGCTGGCTGGTTTTCTTGACAAATAAAACAACCTACACTCATATAAAATCCATGAACATATTGACATGAGGCAATATAACGAAGCATTTAGTGAGTATCTGTGATCATGATTACTGGTATATGTCATGTGTTAGGGTTAGGGTTAGGGTTAGGGTGATGATGAATGTTTAGACTCATCAAGCATCATCAATATCTCCTTTGTTCATGAACACCTCCTCGCTCTCTCCACCCCCGCTCTCCAATACATATTCATACGACACAAACTATTCCTTTGGTTCTACTGATGGTTTTCTACTGATTTCATTGTTGGTCACAATATACGTTCATATCTTTAGCTAACAAACCAATGATATCTTCATAAAAAACAACTGTATGAACAAATGTGATCATTAACAGTGATCCCTCTCTGTCTCTCTGTCTGTCTCTCTGTCTGTCTTGTTGGATGTTATTCCCTGGTGGTGTCTTGCTCCTGGCTGCTGTCCCCTGGGGTCTGGCTGTTTGGACCCTGTCTGTCTGGCTACCTGTCTGTCTGGCTACCTGTCTGTCTGGCTGACTCAGGTAAGTGCTCTGTTCAGAAGCTTCCACATGCTCTGTGCTGCAGTGAGGTCAGATCAGTGAGGTTAGATCAGTGAGGTCAGATCAGTGAGGTCAGATCAGTGAGGTCAGATCAGTGAGGTTAGATCAGTGAGGTCAGATCAGTGAGGTTAGATCAGTGAGGTCAGATCAGTGAGGTTAGATCAGTGAGGTCAGATCAGTGAGGTTAGATCAGTGAGGTCAGATCAGTGAGGTCAGATCAGTGAGGTCAGATCAGTGAGGTTAGATCAGTGAGGTCAGATCAGTGAGGTTAGATCAGTGAGGTCAGATCAGTGAGGTTAGATCAGTGAGGTCAGATCAGTGAGGTCAGATCAGTGAGGTCAGATCAGTGAGGTTAGATCAGTGAGGTCAGATCAGTGAGGTTAGATCAGTGAGGTCAGGTAGATCAGAGGTCAGATCAGTGAGGTCAGGTAGATCATTCAGTGAGAGGGCTCCTGGTCCATGGAAGCCTCACAGCTGGGTTTTATTGGTTTCACCTCCTGTCATGAAACCAATAGAAATAAATAAAGAACAGTGATCTTATTCACCATGGAAACACAACATGAAAGAGATATGGAGGGAACATGAAAAATAAATGTGTTAATCCCTGTGACCTCAGTATGGATTATAGTAGTATGACCTTAGTATGGATTATAGTAGTATGACCTTAGCGTGTTTGATTGACGTTTTATCCACGTCTATGCGTTTGGTTTCCATGTTTTATTAAATCTATGCGTTCGCCCGTTTGCCAGCTGTTGCTCTGCAGCTGTGAATGAATGACAGCACTGAGACACTGAGACACAAGCAGATCTATTGCACCTCAGGTACGGCTGCACTAAATGGGTTTTTGGTGTCAACCAAGTGCAATGGTTTTACTGAGGCAGTGCAGCACAGAAATATTCCATTGATTTAAATCTTTTATTTTTGATTTTCATATAAAACCATGTGCTGATGCATTTCTGGCCTTCTGGGTTCTTCTGGGTTCTTCTGGGTTCTTCTGGGTTCAATGTTATTTCTTTACACATTCAATGAATGAATCAAGGCATCCTCTAACCCTGGTGTATGAAGGGTAACCCTGGTGTATGAAGGGTAACCCTGGTGTATGAAGGGTAACCCTGGTGTATGAAGGGTAACCCTGGTGTACGAAGGGTAACCCTGGTGTACGAAGGGTAACCCTGGTGTATGAAGGGTAACCCTGGTGATGAAGAATGATGATGAAGGGTTAATGTACTTTGAGTGGCATTCACCCACGTGCACAATATACACAGACAGCGTGCACACCACATGCACACGTGCACCCTGGG
>OMKN01066633.1:0-17933 GCA_900302345.1 Melanonus zugmayeri
AGTCCGCTCCCGTTTATAGTTGTAATGGTGTCTGTGTTTCTCTTTACACAGCGTCATATGTGCATAGCCACGCCCCTTTTGGAGAACCTTCCGAGAACTCGTTAGCTGTCACTTAACAGGAGCGGACTACCTATATATATATTATATATTATATATATAAATAATATAGATATATATATCTATATATAGATATAGATATATATAGGTAGTCCGCTCCCGTTTAGAGTTGTAATGGTGTCTGTGTTTCTCTTCACACAGCGTCAGATGTGCATAGCCACGCCCCTTTTCGAGAACCTTCCGAGAACTCGTTAGCTGTCACTTAACAGGAGCGGACTACCTATATATATAGATATAGATATAGATATAGATATATATTATATATATAAATAATATATATATATATATATATATATATATATAGGTAGTCAGCTCCCGTTTAGAGTTGTAAACGGGAGCGGTGCACTGCAGTTTGCCTCTTCTTTGCATAGCAGGCACCCTAATAAGACATAGAATATCAATAGTGTGGCTTGCTTTGCAACCACACTAATAATATGATCTTAGGCTGCTTTACTCTGTTACACAAGAATAATCAGAAGCAGATTTCTCAAGAGCACAATGCAGCCCGTTCACCACTGAAGTTATTGTTTGCCCAGAGTGTTTCCATTCCACAAAGTCAATAGGGTATTTGTTTTATAAAAGAAAGTAATTTTCCAATGCTGATCACGCTAATAAATAACAGTCAATCATGTAGAAAGATGTAATCAGTCTCCTATTAACAGTAAATGGAGTGCATAAAAGACCCACGTGCAACGTTGAAAGCCAATCTACCATTTGCACTTTTAGATTTTTGACTCCTATCTGCAAGCAGAGATTGCCCTTTGCCTATCTGACTATCTTTGAGGTTCAGTGGAATAGGAAACTATCTGAACTTAATGATGCGAGGAGATAAATAAGAGTTGAGCTTATAGTGAATAGGATGGCCTAGTTAAGACCATACTGTTGTGTAGCCTACATGCAGGTGTCCTTCAAATCTATCTGACCCTTCCCAGTACAGTTCAGCAACACTCACACGGTATTGTATATGAGTGTCTCATACAGATGCTGCTCATCATTTTAAAATAAAAAAAATCTCAAGTGTCCTCAATCCTCAATAAAATAATCCTCAAGTGAGAAGAAAAAGAGCAGTATTAATGTACAATTATTGGATTCAGCTGAAGTAACAACAACTTGTTGAACATGGACCCGAGGGTGAACTTGCACAGTTACAATATATTAGTTTCATTATAGGAAGGAGGCTCTGCATGTTGAGACGCTTGAGGGCATTCATCTTGAGATGTTGGATGTTAGTTTCTCAGTCTGACACTTTCTTCATACAAAGACTAGGGCATATTTCTTTTTCTCGGCAACACATATAGATTAGATTAGATGGTACTCTCCGAGGGGAAATTCATGTGTAACACAATAAAATAAAGCAGGTAGGGGAAATACTGAGTGACAATACAGAGTGAAAAAAATGTAAGTATTTGTATTTATAGTATATGTACAATAATAATACATATTAACAGTTGAATTAACTTAAGCAGTAGGCCTATAAAGCTTCAGATTCTGCTGAGAATGATAACAGACCATCAGACAGCCTTACAGCCTATGCACTGACACCTTCACCAATAGTCATCTGGTGATGTAATGCACAACAGTACTCCTCCATGTTGATGTAAATATCGACATGTATATTTCGATGGAGTGGTTCTAATTTGCCTTGACATGTTTACAGAACAAACGTGCCCTCTCGCTCTTCTGTGGCGGTAGGGGGCTGGGAGTGTTATTCATAGATTACAATTCACGAAACGTATGCCTGTATGCCAGTGTTTGACGACATCAGCCGATAACCTGTGCAAGGTTTATTTTGAACTTTGTGTGTGTGTGTGTGTGTGAGAGAGAGAGAGTGAGAGAGAGGAGGGGGGTGTTATTAAAAGAGTTATGGTCAGTGATGAACATAGTTATAGCTGAACTTGCAAGCAAAGAGGAGAAATTGATCAATGACATTCTCAATCTCAAACATCATGGAGGCAGAGAGAAGAACGGGTTCATTTACCTCTATACTGAACTATCTTGCAAACCAATGAACCACTATGTACTATTATTATTATTATTATTATGATCTGTTGATCTGTTGCTTATTTAACTCTAGTTTATACTATGACTACAAACAACTCTCTGAAACTATAGTGACATTCCTTTGAGTTTGAGAAGTGGAAGACAGCAGTGCTAGCCCCTAATGACAAGCAGGTCAAAGATTAATTCACTTTTGTCTGGCCAGCTGGTGGGTTACATGTAAATATTAGTAAATTAATAGGAGAATGAGGGACAGCTGGTGTGCCTTGAATAGAAACTCCTGACGTAATCAGTTTAATCAACAGGACTCTGAAAACCCTTTTAAAAGTGATGCTAAAAACCTCCAAAGTTAACATGCACTTGAAAAGTCTAAAACTATACCGCAGTGTTAATACCTTTTTTTTCTGGTGACTTTTGCTAATCTGCAACAATTTCTTGTCAATGAAAGATTTATGGATATTTGTGAATTCAAATAGAAAGGTTATACAGATTAGGAACATGAGGCTGCATTAAAAGCAGCTCATATTAAAGCTGACCTCTAACTGCTTTGGAGAATGATCTATGCATGCTAAAACATTCTTAGAGGAAGAGGGCATTTTCCCAGGGATGTTTCTCCATGAATAGAAATGCATAAGAAATTCACGTATGCAATTTTTCTCCTCCGGGGAAACAACAGGGCTTTATTTACTTGTTTACATGTCCATTGCAATACTAAGGTCATTTTTGTAATGTGAATCCTCCCCCCGCATCTGGAGTCTCAAATTCAACAGGAAATTAAAGACAAGGGCGCTCTCTGCTAAACATGTTGTGTGACTGCCAGAATGCAATGCTCCAATGACAACATTCATCATTCCCCCTTGAACTCCCCCTGTCCAAATATGTTGGCTGACTGATCCAAGATTGCATCCAGTAACACAGAGAAATGACTTAATGATCATTTCTATGCCATCCTACTTTAAATGACCCCCACCCCCCACCTCCCGACTCCCAAATCACAGAAGACGGTGGTTTGTTATCGGTTCCTCTTTGACTCTTTCTAGTTTGGACGAATATTTTTGGCATTATGTTTATTTTTTATTTTATTTGGCAAACGATTTGGCATAATGACATTGGACGACATTGCCATATATAGTAGGCTAAATGGGCGCATGGGCCTCTTGAAGAATGTGGGAGAATAGAGCAAAGCGTGCGAGTGAATATTCATACCTGTGGAGACTATGCGTTGCCAGGTTACAGATAAAAGTGTTACGGTGCATCGCATGCCCTGAAGAGTTTTGGCAACAGTGAGGAAAGCTCACCGTGTGATTCTTCTTCCATTATTATTTTTATCACTGCAATAGGAAATACATTAGCAGTACATGGCGCATACACGTGCACGAGAGCTGCAAATAACAAAACACACACAGTACTCGTGAGAGGTGATGGAGAGAGAGTGACGTGGTTATTTCAGTTTGCATGTATTATGCAACCCTGAGATTTGCAGCATAGTGAGACGAATAACATGAGATGATTTTGTGAAAACACTCCATTATAAGCAGCACAGATCACAAATCAATATACTGACTTTTAATGGACTTTGATGATCCTTGGAATGAAGGTCAAGGTTGCATTTCAATGACTTATTTCACATCATAATATTGATATACTGGTGTAGCCTATTGATTGATTCTACTGCCCATATGATGTAGAAATAACCATCTAAAATGTCACCAAAGAATGTCAAGGTTAGGCAGGAATCCTGCACATTAGTTATCCTGTTTAAACTTGCTAAACTTAAACGGTAACAGAATTTTTTGGTTTTGTTAAAAAAAAAGAAAGAAAAACGAATAAAAGGAACAGGGGGACACCAAGTTTGTGGGAACATCTTGGATTCTGATGTACATGTAAATGAGACAATCTGGTTTGCTTCGGCATCTCAAGAACCCCCTCCAAAATCGTATGTAAGAAAAAAAATCCATTCACTACCAGCATCATTACTATCCTCCCCCTCATCCCCATTGTCATTCCCATCCATCCCTGAACCAGGGAAACGATAGGCTCTCTTTCAGCACATTTGTAAACACCTCCAGGGAATCTATTTATGACTCCCGGCCCCTCTGACAGCGTCAAGGAGGGACTCCTCAGGAATTGTAGCTGAGATAAGAGCAGTGGGATTGTCATTAACTGGGGACCCTCATCTGAATGCCACCCCCACACACACACACACACACACACACATATACAGTACATGCAAGGGCACATGCACACCCACACACACATATGGGGGACCACTCACACACGCACACACACACAGACACTGCTGCAACAAGTCCAGACCTATCCCGGTCTCTCATACTTGGAGAGCCATCTATACCACACCACAGTGGAGTGGTGATGGGAATGGGGGAATCTAATCATGATAATGCACTGATTTAGCGGTAAATGATGCCCTGAAGTTGATTATTCTTTCATGCCATTGTGTTAGTAAGCGGACCCTTTTTAACGATTTAGTGAACCATCAGATATCTGTCTTCATCTCTAATGTTATTTTTGCTTATTTAAAGACCATGGACACCTGGCTTGAAATAATAAAAATGCATACGTATCTGATATCATAGTTGGGTGTCGCATTTTGTAACAAAAAGAGTTACAAAATGCTTTGCTATCCGGACAAACCGAGCCGAGCCGCCTCTGGGCGTGTCTCATCACGTGGCCAGGAGCCCCCTCCATCCCCCCGGGAGCCTCGGGGGATGGAGGGGGCTCCTGGCCACGTGATGAGACACGCCCTGAGGCGGCTTGGCCCGGTTCATCTCGTTTGATCTGAGGTCGTATTCGAGAGTTGATTGTTGCGTGGCTCCCCCAGGAGGAAGTCTCACGGTGTTTGCCTCGAGGAAAAGCTTGAGGGTTTGAGAAGAAGCATCCCACCGGGACATGCCCGCCCTCACTCGCTCGCCCGCTACCGACAGAAAGACCTCGACATGCGGCGGGAGACGCGGACAGCGTGACGGAGATGTGAGGTTGTTCACTGGCGACGGTGCCTAGCGAGGCTCCCGGGGGGTCTCCTGCCGTGTGTCGAGTTCACTCTGTCGGTGGCGGGTGGGCGCGGCCACTGAATGTTGAGTTACAAAATGCTTTGCTATCCGGACGAGCTGAGCTGAGCCGCCTCAGGGCGCGTCTCGACGGCCAGGAGCCCGTCTCAAACCCCTGAGCTTTTCCCCGAGGCAAACACCGTGAGCCGGATAGCAAAGCATTTTGTAACTCACCATTCAGTGACCAATTCAAATGAATTGTTTTGAGGCTTCTGCCTCATCCTCTGATGAACCATAATTGGTTCATCAGAGAACTATACCGGACACGGTATAGAAGTCAAAACAGGATCTGACACACCCACACGTTCTTGGCAAAGTCTCAACAGCAAAATTGATCTAGGTTTTCTAATAGTTCTGAACGTTTTTTGTCTTCCCACTGCTGCACGGCGGCAGGGAGCCACACAACAATCAACTCTCGAATACGATCTCAGATCAGACGAGACGACCCGATGAACTTAAGCATATCAGTAAGCGGAGGAAAGGAAACTAACCAGGATGCCCCTAGTAGCGACGAGCGAAGAGGGAAAAGCCCAGCCGCTCTGATTGGTTCGCGGAATTTATGTCGTCATAAATCTCAAGTATAATCCCGCCCAATTCAAACCCAAAATCAGGAAAGAGTAGAAAACGTAAATGACAATATTTCAGACATGGATTGAAACTAATGTCTAATACTATTTAGATGCTTACTAGTATGTACATAAGACCCTAACTTACATAGTTAGAAGGTTCTTGTGGATTTGGGTGTCCAGGGTCATTAAAAGGAAATGCATAAAAGGTGTCCGTATGTTAATGACACTGCCAATACCCACTCAATATTAGTGTTTTGTGTTTAATTTCAATGGTTTTAAGTCGAGGTTTATTAGACTAGCTATGGCATTGCTATCCCCAACAACCTTTGAAAGAAAGCCAGTCCTATTTTCTAAAAGATCTGTGTAAGTTAAGCCACAACGAGGCAGAACTTCACATCAAATGAATGGATGCCTACTGCTCATGCATAATATAGGGTTTGTTTACTTCACTTTCACTTTACTAAGACATTTTAAGGAACAAATATGATGGTGGAATTAATTGTGAGGATCAATTCTGCTGACCAGAGACACAGCACGGCTCAGACAGATAGAGAGCCATCTGCCATCTGTGTGCGAGAGAGGCACTAATTGAGGTCAGGGGAAAACATTGTCACTTTTGGTCATTTTGTTGGCGATGGCGGAAATAATACAGAAATAAATATATAAAACGACGTAAAATGACACCGGTGGTGTCTGTGAAATGCTTAACAACAAACAAAGATAACCCTGAGACCAATAACAGACATTTAAAATATGCTGTATTTTTAAATGTTTTATAAGGGTTTATGTATAGCCTAAAGTATAAAGGTCAAGCCAGAGATGGGGATTCTTAAATATCCTTATTATTATATTATTAAGTCCTTATTAGCGTAACTATCTTTATTTAAAAAAATAAATAATTGATTCAACTTGTTAATGGACAGGTGTGAGGCTATTTCCTTTGGATGCCAGAAAAGACCTGGCTGGTAGATTCAACAGATACTGTAGGCCTACATTAAATGCCATGCTACAGGGAATGAATACTGAGTACAAGGCAGATGCTGTGAAGGCTTATTCTATGATATCTTACTTAATATTACGTGTGGAAAAGAAAACCCTGCAGCCTGTGACTTCCATAAAAGGTTAAACTTAAATGATCCATTTTATAACAAGAGCATAAAAAAAACAAACCGCAACCCATCAACATTAATTTACACAGAAGTGATTCATGTGTTGTTTTTTTTAAATGCAGGGCAGATTCAAGTTCATTGCAAATGGCTCCATGCCACAACTTGCCACAACACATTGCTGTGATGAGTAATGTGCATTCAACGCTCCAACGCTTGGTTTCCTATAGATTTGCTTTTAATTCTGTCCTTCTCTGTCCCTTAACGGTGAATACTAAGTGTGTCTTTTATCTGAAGAACCCATAGGTTCCTGTACTGTTCTTATTGTTGTTGTTGTTGTCGTCGTTATGTCTGACTTCATCCTTCATTCCTGGAGACTTGAAACGGTTTTACCTAACCCTAACCTGTGGGAGTTGTCTTTCTTTCCACATGTGGCCGTGTTTCAGGATAGACAGCAGCAGGGCCACCGATGGATGAGGAAGAACAAATGAATACAAATGCTGTCCTTGTTGTTATATAAGAGGTATAAAACTGTGTATGCTTGTATTTTTGTTCTCATCAAATTCCAATTTGAAACATTTGTGTTTAATTCTCTACCTGTTCCTCTACTTGACGTTCCTGTGTGTTTAATATAGCGCTAATGTGGTCTCTCTCTGAATTAAACTTTAGTGCTTGGAATATTTCCCATAAACTACACCTTTGCGAATGGTCATAAGATGGTCATAAGATCTTATGACACAACTGCCTTTTTTATGATGTTGTTTATATATCACCATTTTTTGCGGTTTACACGGCAACAAGACGTTGTCTATGTGTGAACCGTCATAAAACGTTCCTTTCTTTATGAACCGCATTATATTCATCCGTCTCAAGAGAAATGCAGGCCTACAATAAAATATAGACTGATATTCAAACCGGTAACCCCAGGGTGAGTGATGGAGTGGAGTTCGAGGAAGTGAGAGTGTGTGTGTGTGTGGTTGGTGGCTGGTTTAGGCAGCCTCACAGCCTCACAGTCAGACTTATTGGACCCTGGGGCTGGGTGAGGCTGCACAACCGAGGTGCGTCACAATATTCAAGGCCCGCAGCTTAAACCAGCCATCACCACACACTTGAGAGGAGCGCTAACAATGTCAAGCATTTGCCACCTGCTCTGCCTGCATAAACCATTCGCAACCCTGCGATAAACCGGTTTACTCCAACAACTACTTGGTGTCCTGGTGTTGGAGGATCCCGGCAAAAGCCACTTTGGTGGCGTGTAGCAGGGGAATCTGCTACAAGGATGTCTTGTTATTTGCCACAGGAAGTTACAAGAAAAGGCTTTGAAGTTTGACTTGCATATAGGCAATTGCACGCATCGGAGGGCTCACGTTGTTTGTTTGTGTTCGTATCCGCTGCTGTTTAGTAAGTCTCCATGAAGACAAAGGACATTTCCCTAAAGATGCGTGGGAATCTCTCTCTCTCTCTCTCATAACGCATAATGAATATGCAACAGCCTTTTGAGGTTTAACCTTTAGGCGGTGCATGCTTGAAAGCTCGCTTTGACGGCTTTTTGAAGAAATGTAAAAGCAAAACACTTTCTGAGCACGGCGTGCGCGAAGAAGACAGACCACAAACCGCAAGAAAAACCACACACAAACAACACCCCGTGCCCGTTTGGTTATACAGTCGAATGGATGTGTGTGTGTGGTATGAAACGGAGAGGTCACCCATTAGGCGGGAAGCGAGGGGAGGTGAGGGCGGTCTGATGGGACAATGAGCCACACCTGAGTCCCATTACCTCCTCCTCCTCCTCCTCCATGTAAGCCTGCACAGAGACCCACCTGTAGGCTCTTACACCGAGCCTGGGAAGAGAACACACATTACTGGCTGGCTGGCTTCATATATGCATGAGTTCCAGCATCACCGCATGCAGCCAGACATTTAGCTTTTCGCGGATTTAGAGGTACGTTCGGGGGTATGTATATAAGTCAAACCAATGTTTTCGGTGTAGGATAACATGAAATTGAGTTGAATGATGGTACAATAAAATGCATTGCCTCCACTGTGAATTGCATTCTTGGGAATTGGATTCTTGAGTCTCGTTTAAAACGGCAAAAATATGAGTTATTAGTTTTGTCGTGTTTTACATTTGCAATGTTAGCCTATGTGTGCTCAACTTGTACAAAAAAGAAAATAATAGGCTGCCTGAACTTTCCTGTGAATGATGCACTCTTCTTATGTTTCTCATGCTACATTCTCTTAATTAATTTTGTGGTGTAGAGCTTAAATGCTGTCATTCCTTCTGTGTGAAAGACCTGTTACAACAAAGTGTTGCATTCCATCTGTAAGCTAAGGTAAAAGCTCACATGTACACACATATTCCCATCTTGCGGTTTCATTTTTGGCTCGGGAGACGAAAGACGAATGGAATCAAAGCATCAAAAAACAAAATAAATGTGTCTGAAAATCACACTCTCCAGGCTGGGGTAAAAATATTTGATGCCAACTGAACCAGTAAATGGAAGTTTCCACTCTGGTTCACAATCATACACCATTTCCTATTCCTTTTGATATGCCTCTTTTTTTCTTTCTTTAAACAGTCCACTATGACAATTTTGTGAAGCCTATGAGTGCAACAGTTGGTCCCTCTTCATGGGTGTTTAGTGACTGGTTAGTATTTATAGGGAAAATTCAGGAAAGAACAGTGGAGACAGAGGCGAACTGCTGGGACAAAGTGATTCATCCAAATGAAGCACGACATTTAACCACTATTGGACACATACCTCATCACCAACCTCCCAGCGACCCCAGTCCGCTTAAAATGAATGAAAACCATGAATCTTCCCCATTCATTCACTAGCCTACTTGGTTTCAATGGGGTGAATGATCTGAGGCCTAGGCCACATGTACGTGGGTATCTTTTAAAACAGGGGGTTTTCCTCCTTCGTTCTTAAAAAAAATCCTTCACACAAGCCTGAAAAAAAAAATCATATGTGTGGACTGATAGTGAAATGGAGTTATTCCTCAATATCACACTCGAATATAAAGTTAGCAAAACCGGTAGCGCATTTTGACGCCTCTGTTCCTCAATATAGTGGGAGAGTAACTGTAAAAACTGATTTTGGCCATTGCACAAAATCGCCTCATGTAAACAAAGGAGACAGCGGTGCACACTCTGACGTTAAAGCCAAAAACTCTGTTTTCCCTGTCTACACATCAACACTGAAAACTGGAATGAATTTTACAAAAGGTCCGTTTTCAGTGACCTAAAACGCGGTTTGCGGGTGGACGAAAGACCAAAATAGAAATAGCAGTGTTTTAAAATATACCTGTGTAGGCCTTAGACGCAGCGGTGTCTGGTTGTGGTGGGTGGACTTTGGGTTCGGGCTGATCTCCGAGCTTTGCTGCTTCCTGGTTTAAGCCTGTTTCTTTGGAGAGGAATCAGGCTCTGCACTCTGAACCAATACTCGACCACCTCTCGGCCTGATTCAATAACCCTTCAACTGACATCCAGAGGGATTTCCTGGCTTTCAGTGCTCTAGGCCTACAGCACAATAGTGTTGGTGTACTTGTGTGCATTAAGTGGCATTTGAGTTTATCTAATTACTACTACTACTACTACTACTACTACTACTACTACTATTAATAGCACCTTACTTACCTTAAGTAACAGGGTAGGCCTGTATTTTACATTAAAACATAAAAATAGTATTGGGAAATAGATGCAATGTTATAAAAACAGTGAAATAGTGTAATCTAAACCACATTAACACCAGACCGCCTTCCCTGAGCTGTCCTGGTGTAGCCCCTGATGCTGTCACACACACACACACACACACACACGTAACAATCAAGAAATGTACTGCATAATCTGCAATCATATGTTCCTGGTGCTAAAAATAAAGAAGTCAAATCACGCCACTGTTTAGCAAAACAGGAGAGCCATCGACCGGCGGTGGGATTGGAAACAGGCCCGGGAGAGTACATCTGAATGAAGTCAGTTAATCAAAGGAGCAAGTCACAGACGTAAGGTCCATATTATTGATGTTCCATAAATAAGAAGCATATGTTTTACAGTGTGACAGCCTCCCTGGATAAGGAGCCGTTTCAGACCCCAGGCCATTATTACAGCCGGACACGATATATTGCTGCTGCTGCTGCTACTACGACCATTTCATCCATATAGGTTTTTAAAACTATACTTTCATGCAGGCAGCCAGCTCTCCACTCTGGAGCAAATAATATGAAGCAGTGATACGGCCGCTACTAATGCTACTATAATACACAAGACAAGAATACACTTAACACTGCCAGGGTTAAGTTCTCCTACTGGGGCCACACATGCTAAGACTGTATGCACTTGTCATTGTAAGGTGCTTTGGATTAAAGAGTCCATGACACAAGTGTGTGTGCGTGTGTGTGTGTGTGTGCGTGCATGCGTGTGTGCGTGCGTGCAGAAGCACATTCGTGTTTGCATGGTTGACTGACTGACAGAACAAAACAATAGCATTATAACAGCATTCATAACATAGTCATATCATAATATAATATCATATGGAAGACCATTGTCATGCCTTCACATGGCAGGATATGCTATGCTATATGTTGGAAGGGATAAACTGACAAAGGACATCAGGCCACGCCGCTAAATCTTTAATCGCGACTTAAAAAATATCCCATCAGAAAACAAACAACATAAAAATCCTTGCATGTTGAAGCGTTAGCGTTTTAGGGTTGAACAACAATGCGCTTTGACAGCGATAGTTACGCAGCTTCTGACACGCTGTTTCTCCAAAGTGCCGGAGTAATGGCTGAAACTCTCACACCATTCATCAAATTACCAATTAAGAGCAGATAAAAAAAGAGAGTTTGAGGCCCGGGGGCTCCATTACAGCAGATTACTCTACGAGTCCCCCCAGGACCCGTTCAGTACTGTATTCAGCATCCCAACACAGGGGATTACTTCTGACTACTAGCCTGACTACAGGATAGTATTTATTGAAAGGAACAGTTTAACTCCAACCATTTGCTAACATTAAAACTTTAGTGTCGGCGAGTTTTCCGCGCTTTAGGGAAAGTAAAGAGGGCTTAGCGGTAATTCTGTGTACGGTGACGCGAGGACAAGGGATATTAGGAACCCATTTGTTGAGTACATAGCCTACACTTAGTTTTGCGCACCCGTACGGGTCCGTACGCAGGTACGGACCTGCGTTCAGATGATTTCTTTCCTTGACACCGTGTGATTTTCTTTGAAAGGGTGACAATGCATTTTCATCCCATAATGTACAATGTGAAGGATGGAGACCACTTTTCATCTGAGTCCTCGCCGCCGTTGCAGCCCCACAGAGGTCACGATGCACACAGCCGCCGCACACCCACGGGTGCCCTTTACTCTTTTGTTAGGGGATAGTGACTCACGTCAGACGGGCCCTTTCGTGTGTTCTTGTGTGCGGAGTCGGAGTCATTCGGAGTCACCTGCGAATGACTAACCGTGGCTTCGCATTCCTCCCCACTTTTTTGAAATGGCAGGATAACCGAACTGCAAAGTGAAAGTGAAGTATACGTAAAGCTAGTGCGGGGTGGAAAAAAAAGCATCCAATCAGACACGCAATTACGATCTCTTACTGTCGCTTGCATGGTGTTTGTATATCGTGCCTTATTTTAAGGTTGCTTATTCGCTCCCCGATGTGCTAATCATGGTTAGCGATTCCGGTGTGAGGCAGAAAATCAAAGCTCAATGAAGGCACTAATCACGACTCCCTGATTGCAATAAATGTGCCAATGACACAATTGCATGGCTTAACAATACAGATATTGTTTGATTGAATAAACTGACAACCATTTTTGTTTAGTTAAACGAAACAGTTTGTGATCAACTGGCCTATTCTTATTCCGCGGATGAGAAACACATTACATTGCATCCTTTTCCTGCACAACATCAGCATCTTTTCATGTAAATCCATCCAATTTCATGTAAATTTGCAAAGGAGGTGGAATCAAACTTATTAATCCGCCCCGATATGGCAACGTGAAACAGGCCATCTGTCTCCAAGCCAAGTAGGTCTACGGGTTTGGAATTTTTTATCTGCATAAATTACTCATACAGATGACATATTCATGTTTCACACACAGGTCCAAATGCCAAACAGCATGCTTAAATGCACAATCACGTACACACACGCACACACACACACACACACACACACATATTGACTTGACCTCTGTTTATTTTTGACTTTCAGGAATGGAATATCACTATTAATGTGCATTATTGCGGACACCAATAGAAGTTTATTAAACCGTAATCTGAAGCCAGATCCGCAAGTGCACAACCTCAGCACGGTGTTAGAACTGCAATGCAGATTATTTGCTTTAATTTGAACATATTAGTTTCTAAATTCTCTGTCAGGGATCATTTATGTGGATGGGGATCTGATGGATGTTTTGTTGTGATTCAGCAGCAGAAAATAGAATGGCATTATCCATGAAAAAATTGAAACAAGCTTATTCTCCTCCCCTCATTGCTCAGGGTGTGCCGTCACAGTGGGTGAAGGAACCAATAATCCTGTTCAACGTGAGACCTTTATGTCCATGAACAGATTTAGTTTTTACCAGGATAGTGTTATTAGGATCAACATTTTACAAGGAGACCCACATAGAGGAACACATAAAACATTCTAATGCACACGTAATGTAACTCTCCAATAACCTACTCTATGTATTTTTAATGAATAACAGGAAACCGCTGTGCGTGGGCACATATCTAACTGTCACTCATTAGTTCTCCTGATGATTCTCTGCAGTATTAAAATGCCACAGAGCAATGTTGAGGTGCCACTGGGAATTTGGACAATCATTATACTCCACACAATGCAAATTAATCCATGTGTTGAGCTAAACTTAGCAGCAAGCAGCCTCTTTCATTCAATCCACACAGGCCACCTCGTGATTGAGCTGCCATACAACCACCACTACCACCAAGCATAGTTTTATAGAGAGTTTAGCTCTAACAAGAAAAGCTGCATCAGACAAGAAAAGGTTATTTCTGTGGGGAGGGGACATTTTGTAAGAGCAGTATAATACAATATAATACGCAGCTGCAGAAATCAGGAAGCTTCCCTGAAGGATTTGTTCCCATGATTGCGACCCAATTAATGAGCTAACTAAAAGAACGTGTCCTACAGCATTTTTCCACTGCTTTGTCCCCGAATCAGAGCGACATTAAAAGTAGTGTTAAAAAATGTCCGTAGGAGGACAAACAAAATCTTTTTTCAACAGAGGTGGCTGACTGTGTGGAGTGGGTTGGTGGCTGGTTTAAGCAGCCTCACCTGGCCCGAGTCAGACCGATTAGGCTCTGGGGTGGGGTAAGTGCCAATCAAAGCACACAGGTTAAACCAGCCATCACCACACACACACTCGGGAAGCGCGTGGACAGGTCAAGCATCTACCTGCATAACCATTCTCAACCCTGCAATAAACCGGTTTACAACATACTACCTGTGTTCTGGTGGCCGGAGGAGCCCTGCAAAAGCCACCTAGATGGCGTGTGGCAGGAGGTACTGCTACACTGGCGGCGAGGGGCAGCCACCTCCCAGCAGAGGACGGGGGAGGCGGCGCAGCGACCGCTACAAGCAATCGCCTGTGGCTAGCAGCCCCCGGATCCAGCCCTGAGCAGCCCAGGCCCAGCCGCACCTCTGCCAGCAAGCACAGCAGCCCGAGGCCCCATGCTCCGGGAGGGAGGTGGGGATGGTGCCTCGCCGCTCTGGTGGCGGGTGGCCCTAATGAGGGCTGTTCCGGGCCCTCCAGGAGGTGGCAGTAGGCTTCAGGCTGCAGTTCTATTATACAAATAGTATACCCTATCGTTTATATACACTATACGGCCTGTTCCTTCCTTCTAGGATCGGTGTTCTGCACTGTAACAAGTGCCCTACGGTCTATTAGCTACAAGGTAGAGCTTCCTTGATTGTAAGTGACTTTTAACACAGGGTTGTTCTCCAAGTTAAATCGAAGACTTTTTAAGACCTTTCTAAGTAATACTACTTAGAATTAAATTGAACGCCAACTTCACGGCCATACAGGCAAAAGTAGGATATAAGGATATAATCAGGAAAATCAGTATGGAAGCCATAGAAAAGAATCAAGAATTGAATAAAACATTTTATTATAATCACATTCATATTTAATACAAAATTGCTTTGTGAGGCGTGTGTACTCTAATAACATAAAATGAAAAAGATGCATATTTGTCGCATTAAGAGGTGATGAGCTAACGTTGGCTTGTTAGCAGCAAAATGTTAGAGGTTTTGTTTTCTTTCTTCTTTACTGACTGATTAGCTCACACACACCCCACGGTCAAGAGTAAAGCAATACACTGATGTAAACAGTACCTGTAAGTCACACCAAACAGAGTAAATTGTAATCCTTGTAATCCTACAAAAGGACAAGAAAATCAAGATCTTTGTGAACAAAATTCAATACTTTTAAGGCCTTATTTTAAGAATATTAAATATTTGTAATACTTTTAAGACCCTGAGGGTACCCTGTAACAGTTGGAGTCGATAAGAAATTCAGTGTATTTGTCCTCTCCCATGTGAAGTAAGCCTACATATTTACATTTCGGTTTTACTATTTTACATTTGACTCTATTCTACTCTTTTAATCGAATCCCCCAATTACATTATACAAGATAAAGCATTGAGGTCTAAGCTATGGGTCTAATAGAAAAACAGAAGTAGGACTAATGCAACAACAACAACAACAACCAAAAAACTCAGGAGTCAATGTTTTCCCCTCCAAAAGATAATTGCAGTTTTCCATTGCGCACGTGGATGTTTTCACCTCACCGATAGCATAAACCACATATCGATTATCTGTTTTCCCATTCAGATAATTCATTGAACTTTGGGGGACTGTGGAACCCTGGAGGTACAATTACGTAACTCTATTCATTGTCTAAATGGAAAGTATCGATTGAATTTGGGTTAATACGAGGATGTGAAGAAGTCCTCCTCCTGTCTCCTTGACCACCGTGTGCTTTGCTTGGAGTTATGAGTAAATCTGTGCACCACAATACATGTGGCATCTAAGATATATTTCAGTTTGCCTTTATGAAAACAGATTTGCCAAATTGATATTGCATTTGATTGGAAACCATGGGGGTAAATTCTGGAGCATGCAGTGTCTCATTCCACTTAATGAAATGGGTAGAACAAAAAAGAGTAGGTGTACATTACAGTAAACAAAGTTTATTGGTAAACTTGTAGTAAGGGATGGGAGTGAGGATGACGGCCAAAACCTATGATTTAAAGAGAGCATCATAGCAAGGATTAAAGTTCTGATCCTAGCTGACTCATTTCTGCCCTTGGTGAGATTGATAGATGGAAATATGCAATGCATTCCTGTTAGAGCTTCCAATTTTTTGTATTTATTTTTCATTTCCAAATCAACATGCTAATACTCCATAAAATGTGATCAAATTGGGGGCAGTGGGCAGGATAGTCTAGTGGTGGTTAGGGTGTTTGACTCCCAGCTAAAAGGTTCTGGATTTGAACCCAACTGTCTGCAGTCTAACCTGTAGGCCCCCCTGTGCAAGATGCCTCACCCCTACTTGCTCATTAATGACTACTACTACTACTACTACTAACGCCTATCGCTCCTTTGAAAGGAGCATAGGCTGTCGATGGTGCACCAGAGTCCTCTGTCCTGGGCTTTTCATTCCAGCTGTTTCCATGTCAGTCCGCTCTGTGTGATGTCCGCCTCCGAGTCCCTGCGCCTCTTCCTTGTACCTTGGGGGTTCCATCTAAGGGCCTGCCTGGTGGTGCTGGTGTTTGATTTCCGTAGTGTGTGGCTGATCTATCCCCATCTTCTTCTCTTCATTTCTTCTTCCACTGGTTGTTCACCCGTTCTCTGCCTGAGATCGTTGTTGCTGATGGTATCTGGTCAGTGGATGTTCAAGATCCGCCTCAGACATCTGTTGATGAATGACTGTACTTTAGTCATTGTGGTCTTGGTTATCCTCCACGACTCTGATCCGTATAGTAATACTGGCTTGATGTTGGAGCTGAAGAGTCCGTTCGTTGTCCGCTCATTAATGACCTTTAATGACCATTAATGACCTCATTAATGCATCTTAAAAAAGTGTAAAAAGGAAAACTAATGAATGACTAAATAGTAAATCATAGTAAATAATAAATGTGACAAAATAAGATAAAACTGCAGAAAAGCATTGTGTTAAAGACCCTGGACACCCAAATCCACAAAAGCCCTCTAACTATGTAATTTAGGGTCTTATGTACATACTAGTAAGCATCTAAATAGTATTAGACATTAGTTTTAATCCATGTCTGAAATATTGTCATTTACTGTACGTTTTTTACTCTTTCCTGATTTTGGGTTTGAATTGGGCGGGATTATACTTGAGATTTATGACGCAATAAATTTGCAAACCAATCGGAGCTGCTGGGCGTTTCCCTCTTCGCTCGTCGCTACTAGGGGAATCCTGGATAGTTTATTTTCCTCCGCTTACTGATATGCTTAAGATCAGCGGGTCATCTCGTCTGATCTGAGGTCGTATTCGAGAGTTAATTGTTGTGTGGCTCCCCCAGGAGGAAGGCTCACGGTGTTTACCTCAGGGGAAAAGCTTGGAAGTCTCTCTGTCGCCACCGACAGAGAGACCTCGACACGCGGCGGGAGACACGGACAGCGTGACGGAGCCACGAGGTCGTCCACCGGTTGCCGCGCCCCGATGGTGCCTAGTGAGGCTCCCGGGGGGACGGAGGGGGCTCCTGGCCATCGAGAGGTGCCCTGAGGTGGCTCGGCTCGCTTTGTCCGGATAGCAAAGCATATTGTAACTCACCATTCAGTGACCAATTCAAATTAATTGTTTTGAGGCTTCTGCCTCGTCCCCTGATGAATCACACAGCTCAAACATATAGGGCTGGACTACACCGACTGCAGCGTTTCATGGAAATGAGAGATCGTTTGACATAAGCGGAGCCAGGGAGAAGTCAATCAAAACGGGATCTGACACACCCACACGTTCTTGGCAAAGTCTCAACAGCAAAATGAGCAGCTTTTTTGATCTAGGTTTTCTAATA
>OMKN01066639.1:0-20935 GCA_900302345.1 Melanonus zugmayeri
CAACACTACCTTCAACACACACTCTCACACACACACACACACACTCCACTCAGAGCACCCAACACCGGGACGTCCAGAGGAAAGAAGGTGGGACAGCGGTTGGGGTGTGTGTGTGTGTGGGGGGGACTTTAGCCTCCCCAAAAGCAAAGTCCCTCACAATTCTTTCTCAGTGAGAGAGAGGGAGGGAGAGAGAGAGAGAGAGAGGGAGAGAGAGAGAGAGAGAGAGAGAGAGAGAGAGAGAGAGACTGCGAGGACTTGGAACTAAGTGGACAAAGGACTCATCATAAAATGACGGAACCTGCGTTTAAGAAGCAAGGGTTTAAAAAGTGCCGGAGTGCCACGTTCAGCATCGATGGCTTCAGCTTTACCATCGGTAAGACTGTGATGTCATTTTTCTGTGTGAAAGATTTAAAAATAATAATAATCATATATGTCGATTCATGTAAGTGTAACTATTATGGTTGGTTCCATATGTCTTAATCAATGACATAGAATAGTGACAAATGAGTCATTAAACCACATATTTTTTCCATAAGGCAGGCATTGTTTTGTCTTTGTGTCTTTTTATCACACTTTGCGGTAGCACATACTGTGTGTGTGTGTGTGTGTGTGTGTGTGTGTGTGTTTGTGAACAGATGGTGTTCTCTGCTCGTGTTTTTATGATGTTTGAGCTGCAGCCGTGCTGTAGTCTGAAATACTGAACTGAAATAGAAGTCAGTTGAATTTTTGTTACAGTGTTTTGTCACTGGCTCTTGTGTAATCCCTTATTCTCACGCTCCTTATTCTTTGGTTCTTTGCTCAGGAAGGCATTTCTTTCCTTCTTTTTTTGTATTAATCGGAAAGAAAAGAACACATTAAAATGGCGCATCAGAAATGATAAATGATTGCGGTTGTGCGGCGACAGAAAAATAAATCATTGTCTTGCATTACTTGCTAAACTTGCTAGATTTCTAATGACAAAAGTAAATCAAAGTGACCTCTCAGCCTGCGATTTCAAGGTGATTTTAGACGTTAGAACCTAACTGGTCTTTGTTGCAAACCTTCACATCTTCCAGTGCCCCCGGCTGACCTACGCTGCACTGAAGAAGCATATATATTAGTATCTAGAGGTAAGGATGGTAGTATTATTGTCAAGAGGTGAAGCGTGTCTCAAATGATTGTTTCACACACAAAATGTGTGCGTGACACGATTCACAAACCAGCTACGTTTATTGTTGTGTGACTAGTTGCCGCTTTCTGTATTGTATCGCAATTTAGATGATGATTTTGCAATTGAATTGGCTGTGTACAGTGTCATATCTCTAAATGAATTACTGACACCGACCAACCCCAATGCATGACAAAATTGGGCCCATTGTGCAGCTGATTGTAGCTTATTGGGCTAACAAAAATATGTGTTTTTTATGGTTCTATTGAACAGGGAACACTTATTTGTGTTACAGTGATGAGGTCATGGTCGAGGTCGGACGCCTCTGCTTTGCTTTCTATCTTTCTGTTTTTTTCTATTTTTTCCTCTATATTTTCTGCTATCCGCTTAACCATTTATTATATAAGATAAGATAGAAGATAAGATAAGATAAGATAAGATAAGTCCTTTATTTGTCCCACAATGGGGAAATGTACATTGTTACCACAGCCAATATGGGGGATAGAAAGATCACTTCAACAATAAAGTGGTAAAAAGGAGGTAAAAATCAAGAACACTATACACCAAGAATACTATACATGGAACTGTACTGTACATAAGGAGAACAAAAACTATATATTGAGGATTCTTTTGGGACTAAGACAGTTATTTATATCAGAGGAGACTACTGCTGCTACTACCGCTGCTTCAAGATGGCAAGCAACGACGGCTAGTAGCTTCTCCACGCTAGCGGAGAAACCACCTGCCCGGTTCTCTTCTGAAATGGAAAGATTCACTGCTTCTATCCGGTCAGTATTCGCACAGCGGCTCAATGAGGTGGATGTCTCGGTGGAGCAACTCGAAGGGGGTCTACGTAGGCATACTACACTTTTAAGAAGTGACAAACCTCCTCAAGCAGCGGACTCTACTAAATGCAGGAGCTGTCATCAAGTATTACAGAAGATAGCTCTACTTGAAACCAGGATTTTCGCAATAGAGGATAAAAGAGATGCTGTGGATGACGCGGTACCTGGATGCCCATCGGTGAGTCTGTCAGACTGAACATGGGGAAGCAACACTAGCTTTGGATGACTGTCACTTTTCCAAGACATGGTACTTGCAAAGACCAAAGAGAAGACCACACACAAGCTCAACAAGAGGGACTGATTCTAATGCTAATAGCTGGCCTACTAGCCGGCCTGCTAATAGCCGGTCTAACAGAGCTACATCAACACCAGCCCCCCACGCTAACGCCGTCACTAATGATACTATACCACAGAAGTCACCTCTGATAGTTAGGCTGGAGAACAAATATGAACCTGCTGATGAGCCTACGTGAGTCAGATCAGCTACAGACTAGAACACGCAAAGACCAGAACAAATGCTAACGCAAGCGCTAGCTTGACCGAGGCTATTGCAAGCCCACACAGGCCAACCCAGCCCAAACATGGAGCCTGCTCCTAGTGGGTGATCCCATGATAAAAGATGTCAAAATAGGATGATGAAAACCCTCTGCGTTCCCAGTGCTATGGTATGTGAAACAATTGATCAAATGAAATACTACAGAGACGCCAGAGTGCTAAAACTGTCATCTTACATGTTGGAACAAATGACACATCTGCTAGAAGAGAATATGGTTCTGAGCTATTAAAAGGGCATTTCACCAAACTGCTCAATTCAGTGAGCAAACTGCAACGAAATGTGTTTATCTCTGACTCAATACCAACTCTGGGGAATGGAGATGAATGTTTCTCTAGGCTCTTGAGCCTAAACTCCTGGATGCTCTACCCGGGGTCTGCATTACTATTCGGGAATCATCAGCTTTTCAAGCGACCGAACAGACTAGGAGCGAAGATACTTGGAACAAATATATTATATGCCGTCCAAAAGTCTACTGAGACGATAAGGGAAAAAGCTGAGAGCATATCAGTTCTGGATGTGAAGTACACCCAAGCTGATAAAGACAGCTTGAACAAGATGGAACCAGAATAAACCCCAACCAACAACCCCCCACATCACCCCCACCTTTAGACAGCCTGCTAACCAACAGTGTGGAGAACACTGAGGACCGAAGACACTCCTCACTCCAGTGATGACTCAAACCCTTCTCTGGATGTAACTGCTGATATGGAAACATGTCACTATGGCCATTAAATCCATGACCCCCAGCAGCGTCCCTCCCCCCATGAGTCCCCATGCCCTCACCATGGCATTATTAATGGTTTTATATCTCAGAAAAAGCTGCATTTTTTTTTTAATTGCTGTCTTATAGTCAGACCAGTTGTACTAAGATCCACTTAGGCAATCTCTCATCCTTTCAATATCTTGCTTTTAAACTTAAATGGACTATATTTATATAGCACTTTTCTAACCAGTGGCCACTCAAAGCCCTTTACAATTAATGCCTCACATTGCTCCCCAATGTTAACCACACACACACACACACACGTGTGTGACACTATTATACTGAATAGTGTCTTGCTTAGGGACACCTTGACACTTATCTAGGAGGAGCCGGGGATTGAACCAGCAACCTTCCAGTTGCCAGACAACCCGCTCTACCTCCTGAGCCAACTTAAATCTGAAATTACAGTACTTAGGTCATACTCTATATAGGCCACCAAAGCAACTATCACTATTTTTATCCGATTTCACTGAACTAGTATTGATGATGATAATTCGGCTAACTAATTATAGACCAATATCCAATCTCTAATCCAATCCTTCCTACACAAAAATAAGATTCTGGAAAAGTTTCAATCAGGTTTCAGGTCTAATCCTGCTCACAGAGACTGTTTTGACTAAAATTGTCTTCGACAATTTGAATGTTCGATAGAAGGACATTAAGTTGACGTCGTCTTTAGTAGTCAACTCATTGTGTCGGGGAAATTGTGCGTGTGTAACAGCGGGATGGGGGCTAAATGAGTGATACCACAGCATTGCTTGGCTTCTAGAAGGAAAAGAAAGTTATACAATGTTTTTTTGTGTTGGTGGAGGATTGACTTAGTCTTTTGTGCAATTTGCTGTGTTATGTTTTGCTTTCAATAAATGCTGTTTGTCTGAAACCCCTTTGTGCGATGGCAGTGGCACTATCCAATCATTTTCTTTTCGATGTAGAGCACATTCTAGTCTAGTAGGTTACACAATATCAGGAAAAAAACCTCTAAAGTTTGGCAGCATTTCGAAACCAACAGCAGCTGTCACATCGTACTACTCACACTTCTCTCCATCGGTACTCAGCAGTGCATTTTCTCTGTACTGCTAAATTGAATGGCGTCGCATTTGTTCTATACACTGAATTACATTTGAATCAGTCAAATGCTTCTACATTCTCTTTAACGGCCTATCTGTCTTTTTGGCCCCAAAAACAAAAGGGATATGCTTTTAAACAGCCTTGGGAATCTAACTCCCTTGATTAAGTCAGAGGTTATGAGTCTTGGGGTTATCTTAGACTCTGATCTGAGTTCCCACATTAGCAAGGTGACCAAGATGGCCTTTTTTCATCTGAGAAAGATTGCCATGGTGTGGCCATTTTTAACTCAGCTGGATGCTGAAAAACTGATCCATGCTTTTATTTCAAGTAGACTTAACTACTGCAATGCACTCCTTACTGGCCTCCCCAAGAGGCCAGTCATTCTATAGAGAGGCTCCAACTAATTCAAAATTCTGCTCCTTGGCTTCTGACAAAAGAGAGTCATTCAAGACTCAAGAGAGTCATCGCTCTTCCAGTCTTGACTGCTCTGCACTGACTCCCTGTCCTTCTACTCGTGTTTAAAGCACTAAATGCGCTGGGACCAGCCTACCTTACGTCTCTGGACTCGTTGAAGGTTACCATCAAAACCCAAAACAAAGTTGGTGAAGCTGCATTTATTCATGATGCCCCTAAACTGTGGAATAGCTCAAGAAATCAGGGAAGCAAGAAATCAGGGAAATCAGGGAAACATCTTTAAGCTCCACTTAAAAACATATCTCTTCAATGTAGCTTTTAATTAGCATTTTATACGACAAATGAATAGCTTTTAATGACAGCTACATTGTTATGTATGAACAGTGCTATATATATAATCAGAACAGACCAACAGAGTATATATATATATATATATATATATATATATATATACACACTCTGTTGGTCTGTTCTGATTAGGGCACTCCCTTCAAGAACCATGTGTGTGTGTGTGTGTGTGTTTTCTAAGAATGAAAGTGCATAGTGACTGAGCATTGTCGCTATGGGGACCAGGAGAGATGACTGATGAATGTGACATCATAACCACCTACAAATAATATGTGTGTGTGTGTTTGGCACAGGGTGTTTTGCTTGTTATCAGTACCAGAGAACCCTATGGAGACCTCATCAAGACACACACACACACTCACACACAGAACTCTCCTACCTATGTGGTGCCTGGGGGACTAGTTCATAGCATTAAATGTAGTTACCAGATAGAGTGTGTGTGTGTGTGTGTGTGCGTGCACGCTTATGTGTGTGTGTGTTTGCATGTGTGTGTGCGTGCCTGTGTGTGCATGTGTATGTTGTTGGTCGTCAGGGCGCGACCAGATTAGTGGGCCGAGTGAGCACAGGGAGTCATTATGGCTAATGAAGTGGCCTCTCCTCTATACTCCACCAAACCAGTGCTCAGACTCTCACAATGTGTCTCATTATATATCCCTTTTCCATTTGTTATTTGTGTTGTCATTCTCTTGCTCTACATTCTCTCTTCTTCTTCTTCTTCTTCCTCAGCTATCCTGAACCACACACTTTCTCATCACCCTTCACCTATCCACACAGAACCCAGACCCCTCCACTTTATCTGTCATTGTTGACAGGTTCTGTTTGAATTCCATGTTGTTGGTGTAGAAAAATAAGTTGTGCCTACCAGGTAGTGAAGTACGTCCAACATTTCCTGAAGGTTGACTGCAGTGAATTATCTAACCATCCTGTCCTGTTAGAATAATTGGAACACCTTGCATAAGCATTAATGAACGGTGTGGTACAGTAGCATCTGGATGTGTGTGTGTGTGAAGCCCTGTGGGTCTGTGATTGTGATAAAGTGTGATATAAATAAATGGGATTTAACTTGAGTCAAACTGAGTGTACACAGACCCCTGGACATTTCAAGTAGCTAAACACTGATTAGGGTTGATTAAGGAAAAGCCCATAGTATTACCTTAAAAAAAAATCCTTATTCCTTATTCTAGTTTTGAGAATTATTTGTGTTGACAGCAATTGGTAGGATTTTGTAACATTAAAGCCTATGTCATTATTCAACCACAAAAAAATATTAAACTAATTAATTAATTACATTCCCCAAAGAAAGGCAGACTACAAATGATGATAGCAGGCCAATTTCATTCTTCCCAAGCCAATGTTAATGCATTAAGCAAAGCATGTGTGTGTGCAAGAAATCAGTATCATAGTAGTGTGTGTGTGTGCGTACAGAATGTTAACATTGGGGAGCAGGGCATGTGTAGTTGAAACGTTTTGCTGGACTTTGTGCCTTTGATTGAAGTCTACACAAAGTCTATAAGGCAAGCACAGTCCATTTCCTTTACAACGCAGTCTGTTTGTTTTAGTGAGGACTCTGCAGACAACCTCTGCCAGGGTGTCATTCCTGTCTGTTCAGTCCCCCCACCCCTAACCCCAGGATCCCACCTTCATCAAGTCCAAATATCAAGACATGCAGATGAAAAGGGCACACACCAGGCATTAACTTTGTTGATTTATTACCGGAGATACAGGAGTCATGTGAAGGGTCTTGCATCACAGCGGGGACTCGTTGATTGAAGACGTCTCTGACTTTAGAGACAGAGTCTGAGTTCCACAGAGCCAGCATAGTAACACATGGATGCATACATATAGTAACCCATACAACAACAAATGGTTCTTTCTTAAAGCTACAATATGCAAGATTTGATTTGATATTTCAAGCTACACTTTGAAATTTAACAGCTCTGCTCCTCACCTCCTCCCTGTTCTCTCTAAACCCTGATGTCAACTGGCTGTTGATTGGCTGTGATTTGCAGAAATGGGGCAATGAACCTAGGTCACTGTCGTCTTGTAATTAGTGTGTTTTAGGGCATATTTCAACAAAAATATCTTGCATATTGTAGCTTTAAACTGCTATTCTCTGGGTTCTGTTTTTCTTACTCAAAAATAAAGGAATGACATGAATAGATTTGGCCATAATATTGATCTGAAACATAGAGGGAAATCAATTAAACAGAACAAGGTGATAATACATTCAAAATATGAAAATAAGTTAATAAAACATGTCTTAAATCAAAAACACAAAAGATCATGACATAGAAAGTAAAGTAGGCCTACCAATTACCTCGTGAGGTTGTTCTGGCTATCAGCGCCTCAGTAGC
Source organism: Melanonus zugmayeri (assembly GCA_900302345.1). Classification (NCBI taxonomy): domain Eukaryota; kingdom Metazoa; phylum Chordata; class Actinopteri; order Gadiformes; family Melanonidae; genus Melanonus; species Melanonus zugmayeri. The sequence continues at coordinate 7,496 of OMKN01066639.1, forward strand.
CTCAGCATGCCATGCGCTAGAGTTAGGCCGAGGAAGCTTATGATAGGCCCCTCCCACCTGGAAGAACCAGGGTTACTAGCCTGGTTCTACCAGTCTGTCTTGCAAGGTCTTTTCAATCCCTTTCGCAAGAGAGTCTGGTCTTTTCCCGTAAGCAGTTGATTTGAAGCCATGCCTTGCCAATGCCTCACATTATAACTTGCCTTCTAGAATAACAGCAGCCTTCGATTGATCCGGCCATCAGCTGGACAGTCTTTTCCGTGCGAGGGCTGGCTCTCGCCAGGCTAGGGGGTTACGACCTAATTAGGCCTTTTACAATATAATAATGAATATTAAACATGCTATTTTCATTCGATAATATAATCAAATACAATTGAATGTGTTTGAACCAGCATTGGTTTGAGCCAATTACTTGGCTCCGCCCTTGGGGTATAAAGGACACCAGGAAGTAGTGCTCTGTTTGGCCAGGAAGTAAATTGGAGATGGTGAGATGTGTGTTTGTTCAATCTATTGAATAAAAGTGAATATAGACCATTGTGATTATTGTCCATTTGTGTTATATATTGTTGATCTGACAGAAACAGCTGCAGGTTAAAGGGTAACTTCAGGATTTTTCAACCTGGACCCCATTTCCCCATAATTTTGGGTCTAACTGACTAATGCGGATAACATTTTTCGAAATTGGTCCACTATACTAGCAGCGAAACGCATTGTAACGTTAACGGGTGCAATTGCCCGTACGTCCTCTAAAAATGCTTGTTTTTGCCACTGACAGGTTCAGGTTCAAAGTGTTTGACAACATCATAGAAAGGATCCCTACAGAGAAATAACACCTTTTTCTTTACCTTTCACTTGATCCGGTCTGTTTGTTATTGTGTCTAACCAAGCTAGGCTAATTACCACACCAGGCTAATATGCAGAATATGACACAAATGGCAAAATCATGCAGAATTCTCCTCCCAAACACTAGATATCGCTGCAACACAGGCTTGCATCAGCGAGTTCAGGTGGCGGCTTTGATTGTTTGACAGCTGAGTAGTCACGTAATGGAGCCATTTATCCATCCAAATCCCATGGCAAACATCTCCAAACTTGCTCGTTGAAGATAGCAGATCTACAAGCCATCAACGTGACGTGACCGTGTCGTGCATAATGTCCGCAGAATATCGCATAATATGAACTTACATGCCGCAGAATTTAGGATTTTTCTCTGTGGAATCCTGGGGGGACTAATTAGCTCATCCAATCGCGTTGGTGTTATTTGGACAAAGGACACATGAATATTGACCTTTAAAGTGAGTCTAAACTAGAAGACTAGTTTTGACTTTGCTGCCATCTAAAGGTTAAAACTCTCTTAAAGGACAAATGCTAGACTGAGTTTGATAGGCCTATTCGCACAACTTATAACATACTTATATCAGTACCAACATTCTATATGATATTATATTACCTGTAAAACAACAATTTCAGGGTTCTATCTTTTTTTAAAACCTTTGGGTAGGCCTAATGAATACTAGGCCTACATAGTGGCAAGCTCACAAATGCACTCAAGATTGTAGCACTAGTATGTTTGTAATGTTGAAATGAGTGACGATGTGGCAACTGAGAACATGTTCCATTAGAGCTGTACTTCACTTACCAAAGCCAAGAGTTACATAATAAACATAACTGTACAAGGTTGAACTAAAAATGTGTGCACTCAAAATCAGATCAAGTGTGCTACATTAAACAAAAGCATGTAGTCATTATTTGAATTGGTTTGTGTATGTGCAATGTGGATGTTGTAATGTAATGTAGGCTATAAAAGACAAAGAAGGTTGTCCAGTGTTTAAGTTGTGACTGTGACGCTCACAAGGCAGCCTTCACACACCAAATGGCCCAAATCCACAATAAAATAAATTACAAAATTGCATAAAAAAATGATTTTGTGTGTCAAAAGTAGAAATAAAGTTGGTAATGATACTTGTTGCAGTTTTGCAGGAAGCTGTTAATTCTAGAATCACATATTGGATCTTTACTGAGCACTACTCTCATAAATCGCGTTCCTCTTTCCCACAGTTGCCAATGAGGCCGGTGAGAGCAACCGGCGACCTTTGGCTCGCTTTGCACGTGAGTTCCTTCCATTCACTGCATTCTGCCCCACCATTAACATACACACACAGTCCACACTCTACAGGAACAATATGGAAACAATGGTCAACCAACATTTTTCTATATTTTAGCCATGAAATATTGTAACTCTGAAGAGGTGGTATTTAATGACTGGATCCAGATAACACATGTGTTTTGCCTATTCATATTTAGGCAACCATCTAAATCATAAAGAGTCAGTGGTTACCTGTGCTGGCACCAAATGGCCAGCAGAGAGCAGCCTAGCTTAGGTCCTGGATGCAGCTGTGTGGAGGGGTGGTAAAAGTACTCAAAAGTTATACTCAAAGTACAGATACTCAATAAAAAAATGACTCCAGTAAAAGTAGAAAATCCCCCATTCAAATACCACTTGTGTAAAAGTACAGTATCCGATTTAAAATGTACTTAAGTATCAGAAGTAAAAAGTAAATATTCATTGTAAATATACATAAATAAGCAGACCAGTTGTTGTGGGAGTGATATGCAATGGATATGAATGACAATTCACAACAGAGACAGATCAGTCAATCCCCCACCCCCTTATTTATGTGTGTGTGTGTGTGAGCGAGCCAAGAGGACAGGAGTGCATTGACTTGCATGCTCTGTGAATTTAATAAGTGATAAGATTACAACACTGCAATCCTAAGGGTCAATAAGACAACTATTAGAGACTTGTGCATTGAGGGTGAACCATCCCTCTCTTTAAGTTGAAATATCTTCAAAACGAAACTCTCAGGCTAGGCTACACAAAACCTGACTGCACCTTAACGCAGTATAAGGGTTGAACTCACAGTAGCAGCAAACACAAATCCACATTGTTTTGTGTTGTTTTGCATAATTCTGTAATAACTGTAATGAGTGTGAGACCCTGAAATTACGTTATGAAACGAACTTCTGTATGAAAGCAGCAGAGGTCAAGAGGTCAAAGATACAGACAACTGGAAGAACAACTTAACTTAACTTGTAACAACTTGTAAGACAACTCTTAGAGAATTATGCAACCATCCCTTTAGTTGAAATATCTTCAAAATCGCCTCTTAAAAACTTAAGAAGCTTGCAGGGAGATCGCCTCATTTGGTTGTACAAAGGGGTGCCTCAGCCAACGCTGCAGCTGCAGGAAAACTTGCATGGAATGCATGGAGGCATTCTGCAGGAAACTTGGCAACAAGGACTGTAAATAACGATTTGACAGCAGATATATTAAAAAGTAGTTAAATAAATAAAACCAGCATTTTTGCAATAAATATTTCAAGTTTCAAGAATTTCTTCACCTTTTATTTAAAAAATAAATGTGTTATTGCATTCCCCACGTATGAACCTACAAAAGGGTTACCCATTAACGTTGAAGGCAAATCCTGTTAATTGATGGCGCACAAGGTTTGTAGGGGTACTGAATTCAACTCTGCTGTATGCAAATACATATTTGAAAAACTTAAGTAAGGAAATCATACACCTAGGATCAATCTGCTTCTGGATCTTACTTGGTTGACAAATTATTTATCACTAAAGGCGATCATTTTCGCAAAATCTAAGCTGTTTCTTCACATTTTATCTCAAATCAGAATATGGCATTGGATTCCCCATATATGAAAACCTCCAAAAGCACATTTCATTCAAGTTTCTACCTTGTTTAGTCAAAAAGAACTCAATACCCCTAAAAATCATATATGCCATAAATTAACACGATTTGCCTTCGGGGTTAAGATTTTGTGAAAATGGACCCAGTCTAGGGCAGACATTCATGTTAGGGCACGGACATGGAATGGAGCACTTGATGTAGTGAGCCTACCCAGGGTTTATAGAAACTGTGTACCATCAAAACCTGGACCAAAAACCATGAAACTAACCGAACAGTGATTCACCTGAACCATTACACCCCTAATATATATATATATATATATATATATATATATAAAAACATAATCTTACCTGCGTCTTAGGCTTTTTGGCTGTCATTTTGCTGAGCTCATCAGCCTCCTGGGCGACCACCTCTCTTGCACGTTTTGTGGTCTTTGGTAACAGAACCTCCTCCTTAACCTTCTGTTGGACAACATGATGATGAAATGATTGAGTTACATGGAAATGCAAATGCATGCATATATTACATACATTACATACATTACATTACATAGAAAATAGGGATTCTGGAATTTTAACTTCCGACAACCGGCACACGTCATTAACCGCTAACCGATAAGAATAACGGCGCTTTCACACCTATAGACTGGGTCCGATTCAGGGGTGAAGTTGATCCTTTGTTGCATTTTTCATTTGGCTCGGTTAGCGTTCACACTGGACTGTGTAAGTCGAACCAAACATTGTAAACAAACGCCTCGCGATAGAGCAGGTTGTTCGTCGTTTTGTTGAGTTTAAACTCAACAAAACACTTCCTGGTTTTTGGACAAAATATATATATATTGTTGATGAAGCTTCTTGATTTACCCTGCAACGGAACCCCCTTTCAAACATTCTGTCACTAAATAATTTACATAATCTATAAAAACACCAGCGTTTTTGTGTGTCTAACATCCTCATTGCCCCACGTCTGACCACGACTCCTTTTTCTTTTTTGTTTATGTCTACCCGACTCGATATTGATTTCCCAGTGCGAGGCAAAACTTACCACCTTCAACCCATAATGCACTCTTTTTGGGTTCACTTCCCGTAGTTGGTTGGGATCACGTTCTCACCTAAGGTGAACGGGACTGTAGTTCACTTGAAAGTGGACAGAGGCCCCTGTTTTCATGCAGACCAGAGTTTGTTTTTTTGGTCCGCACCAGAGTTCGAATGAGGGTTCACACCACCCCAAATGAACCGTACTATCGGGGGAAACGCTCCAGGGTTCGATTAAAACAGCCCCCTAAAGGTACTATGAAGAATGGATGAAAGTCTGTGACCTGTAAAAAAAATGAAGAATCTTTTTTTTCATTGGAAAGGAGAGCTGGCCGAATACATATTTTCCTATTTCAAGCTTCAGATAATCGTTACTTTTCCGAAGGTATATTAAAATAGTTTATTAAAAAACTCTCCATAACCCAATGGAATATCACAGTGCGTATCTTTCCCTGCTTGAAAGATGGGACACAGAGAATCTCTGGTGTTTTGGACCTTAATGGATATAGAGTCGGGTCATTTTTACCTTTTAAAACTTAATGTTAAATGAGAACAAAGTCAACAACAGTTTTGAAACGGCACATAAGTCATGTGCCAACTGGTTATGTGAAACCTGTATGAGCCTGTGCTCCCAGCATTATAAAGGAAAACTATATGAACAGTTATGACAGCACTTGTTTACGATTAGCATATAGCAGGCGAACAGGCTATCGGTTAGTTTGAAGTGCTGCCAGTGATAACAAATCTTGACAAAGTGGTACCGTGTAGCAAGTGTGAGAAATTACAACACGAGAAACCAGAATATGCGTTGAGAGGAAAAAAGCCGAAGCTGCTACTTGCTAAAAAAACATAACATAACGTTAAGAGTACGTCATCACTGACAACCTTGCTGATTACAGGTAATGACTTAAATCTTAAAGCGAAGATTTTACAGAGAGGAGAGAATACCACACAGACCACACACCCTTGCGAAATGTGTGGGCTGTTCTGGTCCGCTTAGGGGGGCGTTCACATGGCACCCTCACAGGAGAGATGTGGTTTTGCTTGCACTAGTTTCAATTTGAGCTGGTTAATGGCAGGGCTTGAACAAAATGGTTTTCCCTTTCCCTTAAAAAATACAGGGAAATGCGATTACAATCCACATTAATGTTTTAAAATAATTAATTCCATGCTTCATTCGATGTGTGTTTGATTCGGAAGGGTTTCACTGGCCTATATTCTATATTCTATATTCTTACAAAGTGCATCAGGTCAGTAGTAGTTGAAGTAGAGGTTTGATTCTCTGCCCAACCCCGAGACAGGGTTCGGGTAGGAATTTCCCCTCCATTGTCATGGTCAGAGATATAACGTCTATTTTTGTGTAATAATTGGGGTGGGGAGTAAGCTATTTGGTGTGATAATCAGAATGTTATATGTATATAACATTGTAACCTTAAACCTTATGCATCAATCACTGTGATCGATACATAGTTTCTAATAAACAGTTTTGCTTCCATGTTGCGCTATTCATTAAGACCCTGTCATTCAAATGTCTCTGTAATCCGCAGTCTGATTGTTAATTCCTTGTGTCAATTATGTTTTTATCACCAGTCAATCCAAGGTTATGATTTGAAATGTAAGTATGGGGTTTGTGCTGCCTACGGCACCACACTTGTTTTGCGAGTCCTTCACGAGAGGAAGTAGGCTATTCAGCAAGATACTGCACATCATTCTGAACAGATTTTTCTTATTCAAAACAACTCGGAATTAGTTTAGTCTACTTATAAACAGCCACGTTTCTAAGGGCGCTTCCACACTAGGGACCCGGGACCGGATCCGAGTACACTTGGCCCCCCGCTTGAGTAATGTGATACTCGGGCACAGATCAGCGAACCGTTCCCGAGTCCACTTGAAAAGGTGGTCTTGAGTACGGTTCATGTGTACTCGGGTACGGTTCACATCAGGTATGAGCTACCGTACCAAAACACGGAAATTGACTTTTCTGCAAATCTGCGTATGCGCGCAGCACGTGCTGATCTCATCCACTGAACTGCACGGCCATAGCTGATAAAGTAGGAAGGCAGCCGCGAGGGTCCTTCTTGACATTATCTCCCTAGGAAAATATTGGTTTTAAACTGGGCTCGGGCCATAAATGCAGCCAATGGGACAGGACAGACAGAATGAGCACGGGCTCGGGGAGGCTTGTTTTGTTGTGCCTGTGATCTACCGGCTTGTGATCTACGATCTACGTTCATCACAGTGTGAAACAGTGGTGGTCATTCCCCCAGCCCACTCTTCTAGAAACTTGGAACCAAATAATAACCTTATTAACCGTCATATTTACTGTTCCAGAAGAGTAAATATGATTTTGTTTTGGTTTAGGTTTTCATTCCTGGTAAAACATTGTTCGTTTCCGTTTTTAGTTTTTGTTCCTTGAACCGGTTAGGAGCCCTGGTTAATGGTGAGGTGTGTTTTTGTTTTTTACTACTACCCTATCTCTGTATTATTTATCCATTAACATTAGTTAACAGATGTCAGATCATTCTCCAATGCTACGTGGATCCCACCCTCGATTAGGGCAAGCTTCAAACAAAGTACAATTTTCTAAAAAGCTACAAATCTTACAAACGTCAAATTAGGATGGAATTGCTCTATACGCTTTGGACATACCAAGAATTGGGCTCAATTACATCGTAGATGCTGTTAAAATATGATATAAGCAAAAGATCTCCACATTTTTAATATTTCCCGTTGACTAATGCTTTACATTTTTACTGTAGTCCTAGTTTTTTCTGTCTCCTCCACAAGCTCTGCACCCCGACATGTTTTTCTTTAAGCTGGAGTATCTTTCCCTCCCTGGAAACCTTGTAAAGTAACGTGAACAATCTACAACCAAAACGTATAATGTCTGAATATAACTAATGAAGGACACTTTGGTTATTTGAATATTTGGGGCCAACAACAGAACGTGAGGATTTTTTTGTATTAACTGTTTAACTGATGGTGTTAACTGTTGAATTAGTCCTCCACAAAATAGGGGGCAGCATATTACCGGAAAGTTGTGGTGGCCACCCCTATTGTAAAAAACAAGGAAATGCACAGTCCCTCCTCCTTCCCCCTCCCCCCAAACGCATCACCCCACCGAATAAAGATTACATTTCTCAGTGTACTTTTGACATGATTGACAAGAGGTAAGAATACGCCCTCTGGGCAGCGCTACTTCTTCATCCTCTCATGTTGATTGAATAAACCAATAAATCAGCTACCCTCTCTCCCCAACACCTCTAACTACTTTAGTGTTTTCTCCCTTTTAAAATGTGAAGAATATCCCCAAGAACGATCAATAAAATATATAGCCTCCCTACAAACCTTCACAAATGGCCCCCAAGCATATCAATATCAGTATCCCTGACCCTATATGGACACATCATGAAGCAAAGGAGGACGTTTGAGTACCTTGTTGGACCTCTTGGTGGAGTCGCTCTTGCTGTCGGTGGAGGAGGTTCTGGAGGCGTTAGACATGGAGCTGGCCCCACTCGGAGAGGGCTGGCTGCTGGACGGCTGCTCCTCACTGGTGGGAGAGCCTGTCAGTCTCCTGTGACCGCTTCTCAGAGACGACAGCTGGATTCAAAAGAAAACATTTCAATTGTCATTGGTTGAAAAACTATATTAACAACTAGGGGAAACGTGCAAACGTGTACTCGTCAAGAAAACCATAAATTAATCAAAAATCGTTTTGTAGTCATTTTTCCAACATCTTATAAATACTTTTTATATTATGTTGATCTTTCGATATGTGGAGGATTGATGAAAACTACGTCTTGCATCCCTAGTTGTTAATAGGGATGTAAGAAGTACCAAAAAAACAAAAAAGCGATAGTTGCCCATCATATGTACACATATCGAAAGTAAGTGTTTAGGGCAGGTACTTTGTAATTCGCCTATTGTGTAGAAATATTGACCAAACAATGGACCAATTGAGATGTGTGATTCTTTTAATACACCACCAGTGCTATGGTCATTATTGTAAAACTTGTTGAACGCGGGGGAACTCCACCTACCCAGGCCAGCCACTAAACGTTGGCCAATGAACCTATTTTAGGCTCAACAATATGCAAAGGCAAAGGCTTTATTTTGGACTATTTCATTATATATCCTGCTTCAAAACGTTGCCAAAATACATATCAACATAACCAAAAAATGTATTTATAAAATGTCAGAAAAATGAGTACAAAACAATTTTTGATTACAATATTGTTTGTAATTGTTTGTTTGCTTCAGTACTCGTTACATTTGAGCCGAACCTTATACATTGTGCCGTAAATCAGTTTATGGAAAAATATTCAACCAGCTTCAATTTTGTTTTTTTGTACTTTTGCTTCAAAGCTTATCTTGTGTAATGTTGGTGTGTATATCGTCTGAGACTCACAGCTGCTCTGCTCCTTCGCGTCCTCATCCCATGCTTTCCACTGGAGTAATCGTCTTCCTCTTTGACTGGTTTGAACATGAAAGGAGGATCTGCAGGTTTCTGGGCGGGCGGGAGGCGGCCATGCTTGTTGAAGTATGTGTGGCAAGTGGCGCACAGCACTGTGCTGACCCGACCCCCTGCCGTGTGCCAGTCCTTAGAAGCTGTAGCAAGGAGGAAGGAAGGGAGCACCATTGTTAACAGCAATGCCTGACATTTGTGGCTTTCAGTGCACTGGATTTTAAGTGTGTGTGTGCGATGTGTATCTTTTGCGAGGGGGTATTCATTAATAATAATCTGTTAATGATGTTACTGATCAGGTAAAGTGTGTTCTTACTTGTCGTGCCACAGTGGCTGCAGGTGGATCGCTTCAAGTCCTGTTCACTGTCTTCACTGTCCAGGTCGTCCTCACTGGCAGAGCTCATGTCCACTGCAAAGGCAAAATATAGGAAGCATGACCTCACCCATTCACCATCAGATCACATGATCATGGTGCTACCCAAGGTAGACACGTACACCAAAAGCCCAATTCTCACTCCAAAAAGTGTGTCTTATAACGTCCTTACATGAGTGAGATCGTGATGGCGTGCTGACAGGAGCCGTAGCTGAGCGGGTCTTGGCCTTGCGCGAAGACGGCTGGCGACGGTGCTGTCGATAGGCTCTCGTTCCCGAAGCCTCCGGCGTTTTCTTCCAGTGGTAGTAGAATGTTATCAGCTCACCCTGAATACAGATCACAGAAATGTGGTTCTGACTCAACATCCATTAATCAACTCGGCTTAGAGGAAAATAAAGATGTTATAGAGATAAAAGATAAGATCAAAATCAAATTTTAAATTACAGTCTTTTTGCTGGGCAGCAGCTCTTTTCGAATACGGAAGAAGTTCTTGCCATAAAGTCTCAGGCCTTTGATGAAGCGTTTCTATTTAGGGAAAACAGAAAGAACAATATTGTTTATCACTTATTCACTCATCTATTGCTTATACAAAAATAAATTCTACATTTTGAGGATGAATAATAACAATGCACACAAAACCCAAGAAAATAATTTTGGCTGTGAGATTTTGAGTAAGGATGGCTCACCACGTCATCCTCTGACCAGCACTTTTCAATCAGCTTTGGTACTGGTTTCTTCACCAGATGCTGCAGAGCTTTTGCGGCATCGTAATGGCTTGCATGTAACTGTAATTTGAGAGGGAAAAGAAAAGCACACACATAAACAAACATTTGAAATAACATACATCTTCACACAAGTATGAAATCTATCAATTGTGCCATTATAACCTGTAAGACAACATGAACTCCCCAGAGGCCTGTCTGTTGGAGGTTATATAAGTGTTCTGTACCATGTTCAGCGCATTGAGAGTGGTATCATCACGGGATGCCGCCAAGCACCCATCCTCCGTGGAGCCGCCGTCGCACATCCCTGCAAACGCTGCCATGCTCCTTTAGATCAAACACACACACATATATTAATGTTATACAATGTTAGTTCAAATGGGGAACAGAAGTATAAGATCCACACCGTATAAAAAGTATGCAAACCAAAGAATCATTAAAAAAAAAAAAATTCTGGACCAAAATGTTATAGTACATAGATAGTAGATGCTTCATTAAGAATGTAACATTTCAAAAATAAAATCTAAAAAGTAATTTAAATTAAAAATGTTTTAATGTTTTTATTTATTTATTTTTTCAGGAAAATGTATTTCAAATAAAATAAAAGAATATGTTATATATATATTTAAATACATTATAATAACATAAGAATATTATTGACATATTTTGATTTAAAAAATCAAAGGATCACAATGTTATTCAGACAGTCAATAGTTATTAATTGATACCTTACTTAAGTGGACACAATTGAACAACAAAAGCATCTTAACACAGACTCTAACCTGGCAGCTCTCAGGTACATGAGCAGATCACAGTCATTGACGCCAGGCGTCCACACTAGCTCCTCGCTCTCCGTCTGAGTCTGTAAGCTAGGTGCTGGCCTGGGCTGCAGCTCTGGAAGCTTAGCCTGCACAGAACCACAAAAATGTTCACTAATGATGTTATTATGCCAGCAAGGTTGAAATGCTCTCAATACAAGTGCATTTCATGACTAATTCCAAAATAACCTGTGAAGGAGTGTGAAAGATTATCATTAAAAAACCTAGTAGACCTTTCCATGCAGGCATGTGCAGCTTTTCAATATGTGCTGAAAAAGACTATAACTAGTGTAGATAAAACATGAATCTAAAATAACCGTGCCATTTTGTTTTCCATCTGTAATTTGTTTAATTATACACGTTTTTTAATTGTATTTCACTAGTTGTTGATTGAACATTAAGTGGTGTGGATTTACCTGGTGACTTGGCCCAACTCTTATCTCCCCTTGGGTGCTATTCAAGCTCCTGAACACAAACAATTTAAACATCAGCGACAGAATAAAGCCCACACGCTACGGCACATATGTTCACGTTGTTGCTATTATCATGTATGTATATATATTATATTGTTTCTACAAACCCCTGGGCAACGTGAACCCATAGCAGAAAGGCTACACTGTCAAAACATTGCAGCTATCGCATGTAAAGATGTCTCATTGTAAAACACCTCCGCTGTCACTCAGCGTGCATTACATCTCAATAGTAGTTATAAAGGCGTAATTGAGCTCTGTTACACATTTCATATTCGATCCTACACACAGACCGCTGTTCGGATAAAACATTTAGTTATACATGCATCCTCATATTTCGTTCGGTAGCAGCCTCGTATTTGTGGCCTAACATCTTTCTCTGACACGGGGACCGATTTCATCCAACGTTACACCGTTTACATGCATGACTCGATGCTCTTGAGAAACGAGCCATTAACTTGCACCCTGTGTTTAATAACAGGCTCCTAACATGCGGACAGGACGCACTACATGTCATGTTGACGGGGACCACAACCCCAGCTTTCTCCTTTACTTCAGCTAAAAGTGTGGATAATGTCACGTTCACCACCAGACTGTTGACATAACCCACATAGCGCGTCCACACAATAAATAGCATTTCCACTACATTTGAGCGGAAGGTATATTCGTGCATGTACAGTACACATCGTGCAGGCGTATTTTGTGACATTTGTTGATACGAATGGTCAGGACGACATTGTTTTCCATCGTATACAGCTTTGGTTTCGCTAACGAGAGGCGGCTAGCCGCACAGCTAACGATAGTAAGCTGATATTTGACTAGCGTGTTAGCGGATAACTTCGCCAAAATTGACATACTGAATATTACATGCATACACACAGACATCAACGCGACCGCGGTAATACAGCCACGTAATCGCAACACCGCGAATATAAAGCAACTTATAAGTTCGCCAAGTTACCTCCGCGGGCTGAACAGGTCGTCCATGTCGAACGTGTTTAGAGGCGGCTTGTTGACACTATGCAGTCGATACAAACTATGCGAATCCCCGATTACATAGCTATTCAAAATGGAGGCGGAGAGGGAGGCGATCTTCTCCTCCAGCGCCTCTGCCTCCGCGGCGCGGTGACCTCAGCGCTGCGAGCCGCCGGCACAACTTCTGGCATAACTGAGCACGTGCCCGGAATGATCATCCGGAGCCCCGCGTGGATCCGAACACGGCGGCCCGCTGCTTTACACCAGCACAACACTGTTGCGTGTGTTTTAAAACATGTCATATTATGTCGAATTATGTCGAATTATGTAGCGTCACAGTCAGCGGCGTCCCAAGGGCGTTGTGTTTGTGTCTTACGTTTACCCGACCCTACCCTAGAACCTACACCAATGGATGGCTTAATACATATCGTTTGTGTTATTTTAGAGCAGTATTGTGTATTATGTGTTGAGTTACTAGTGATATAAAGCTGATAGATGGACCAGAACCAGTGTGCTGTAGTGATGAAGTGCTTGCATTTATGTGAACAAAGCAGGTCTATTACAAATTGGCCTGGTATTACAAATACAAAATTCGCTAGAATCTTAATGATTTATTTGAAATAGTCTTTACTTTTAAATCGCATGATGAATTATTATTTTCCAAGTTAAATCATTTAACACACTCGAATGAATTGTTGAATTAACCTCACAATTTACACATGTAGTAGAAAACCAGTGTTTATGTGGATTTTGGTGGCAAGGACCTTTAATTGTATAATTAATTGCTAATTAATTAATTCATAGTTTTACTAGTAGGCCTATCTTATATGTGCTCTTACCCATATTCAACCTACAATGGATACAACTGATTGAAATG
>OMKN01066643.1:0-12458 GCA_900302345.1 Melanonus zugmayeri
GGAATAGCACACCCACTCAAACATTACCCACAACCCTCCCTCTCTCTCTGTCCCTCCCTCCCTTGCTCCCTCTCACTCTTGTGTGTGGCATGTCCAAGGACTACACACATACACACATGCACAAGCAAAATGTTTTGACAGTAGAAAATGTGTCACAGTTTGTTCCTCCATTTTCTGAACAACAAAGACTGACTCTCTTTCTCTCTCCCCCCCCCTTTCTCTCTCCCTCCCTCTCTCTCTCTCTCTCTCCCCCTTTCTCTCTCTCTTAGCCTCCATTCGATGGAGAGGATGAGGACGAGTTATTCCAGTACATCATGGAGCACAACGTTTCCTACCCCAAGTCCATGTCCAAGGAGGCCGTCTCCATCTGCAAGGGAGTGAGTGCCACTTATACAGCCCAGCTGAATTGATTACTTTTTTTTGGGGGGGGTGGCACCAATGAATCGCTCACTGATTGTAATGATTAGGTGCTTTTGTAATTGAGCTAATGATGAGAAGATCTAAATTCATAAAATAGGGTTTTAAATGCAGCACCCAAATGTAGCACCCACACAGTCTCTCTCTATACATTTAAATGATGTTTCATTTTAACGGTGTGCTGTTATGTAAGATAGTTTGTTTTGTTTTCATAATTGTTTGTTCACTATTGTTTTTCCTTGCGGTGATGTAAGATTAATTTAATTTGATTTAACTTCATAGATATGAATAATAATAATTGCAATGGTTTTACCAAGGATTATATTGACTTACTTACTTGATATTTACACAGTCATCAATATTGTTCATATAAGCATGCACGCACCTGCTCACCCCAACGCTGTCTGTCACATCATCACACTGTCACCACGGGCGTCCATTTTGTTCACACATTCAACTTCCACACAAAGAGAGTCCATTAATGTTCACAGACAGGTTCAAGTCTTTTGGCAGTGCCCTGCCATCATTTTCTCATCTTGATAATGTGTCTTGCAGCTGAATGGACCCCACTAGAAACATCAATTCAAAAAACAATTGCCACCCCTTCTCATTGGAAAAAACGGAATGATTAAATGCTGAGAATGGCAAACGCACAAGATTGGCCATCAAAAGGCACTTCCAATCCCACCTTCTATCTCAAAACTGTGGGATTTGTGAACTTTAGGGTGATATGATTTTTGTCAGCATTCACACACAAAGAGAGAAAGAGAACGTGTGTGTGTGTTTGCAGCACTGGCCTGCCCTGTACACAGAATACGTGACCGCGACAGGGCCCCCCCGCGACAGGGCCCCCCGCGACAGGGCCCCCCGCGACAGGGCCCCCCCGCGACAGGGCCCCGTGAATCATTTTATATTTTGAATAAAGAAAGTTGGTGGGAGACCTACGGTGGCCCTGAAAGTCACTACAACATTTACAGAAAACACAAAGACATTTCAGAACACAACGACATTTCAGAACACAATGACATTTCAGATTACGGAAGGGGTAGGACAACACTTCTTGTTTGTGATTAGACAGAACCTAAGCCCCACTCTCAGCAATTCCTGTATGAGATTGAACTCATACAGGAATATTTTAAGAAAGGACAAATATATTGTATATATATATATATTGTAACGGTTCTAGATTGTGTTATTGGAGTTGTATTATGTTCTGTGTTAATGTTGTAATTGGTTGCACGGTAGGAAGGGGGCGGGCCTTGGGGAGGTTAGACTCTCGGGAAGGCGCAAGACCGAGAACTTGGTGTCCTTACGTGCTATTAAGTGCAAGTTGGCGTGGGTGCGGCCTACAGTAACCTATGCTACCAATTGAATGAAATAATATTTCTAGACAACCTGGTGTGGTGCTTGTGAGACCAAACGCAGGGTTGCTACAGTATGATGTAATTCTGGATATGCTTTCAACATATCATGACATTAAAATGTCCCAATCAACCCTGAAATCACGCTTGAAAGAATTAAGACTGAGGAGACGGGGCGGCTACTCTTCAATCAGAGGAGCCATCTTATCAGAGCTGGACCTGGACGGCTGTTTGGATACAGAACTGTGGTTGACTTTAAAGCAGAAACATGTCCTCTGTGTTAAAAGGGAGACGGTAATGTGAATGCTTCGTGAACTGAACCCACGTGTAACCTTGTCGCGGACACGTCGTAGGTTTACTGGATGCACATACTATTATATGGGTCCAAATTACTTGTGGCATGTAGACGGGAACCCGGAACCTGTCTATAGAGCCAGATATCTCAATGCCAAACGGTTTTAATTTCTCAGACCTGTCTACATGCCACAAGTAATTTGGACCCATAGAATAGTCTAGTAAACCTACGACCATGACAAGGTTACGCGTGGGTTCAGTTCACAAAGCATTCGCATTACCGTCTCCCTTTTAACACAGAGGCCATGTTTCTGCTTTAAAGTCAACCACATAGTGCTCTGATAAGATGGCCCTTCTGAGGTCACTTGTTGAGGAGTAGCGGCCCCGTCTCCTCAGTCCTAATTCTTTCAAGCGTGATTTCAGGGTTGACCGCGTCATTTTAATGTCATGATATGTTGAAAGCATATCCAGAATGACATCATATGAATGTCCTTTCTTAAAATATTCCCGTATGAGTTCAAGCTCCTCTTCCATACTTGCAAATTCAATTCAAAATTCATGCAAGGACACTGCTGAGAGTAGTAGCAACAGAAACAGGAAATGACATTGAGGCACTTGGGTTCTGTCCAATCACAAAGAAGAAGTCCTACCCTTTCCGTAATCTGAAATGTCGTTGTGTTTTGTGAAATGTTGTAGTGTATTTTTTTTTCTCTGGGGAGGATCCCCCCGGACCCCCGTACTTACCTTTTAGCTCAGCCCCCAATGGTTTCATGTGCCAAAAACGCCCTTGGAGAGAGAGAGAGAGAGAGACAGAGAGAGAGACAGAGAGAGAGAGAGAGAGAGAGAGACAGACAGCGAGAGAGAGCCGTTTGTCTGCGTTTGACCCAGCCTTCCAACCCCACACACAAAAATTATTCAAAGTTACACCTAATGGCAGCAGGGCCAGGGGTCGTGCCAACTGGGCATCTAGCATGGAGCACACAGAGGAACACTCAGAAAGACAGCGGGCCTGCCTGCCAATTAAATGCCGTTGTTGTTGTTGTTTATACTACTTTTAGTTTACCACTGTAAAGGGCGTTTTTTTCCCCAGATACGAAGCACTCATCATTCTGGTACGCGATGCACCAGCTCAACGACTCCATCATGTCCAATGGCTGGAACGAGTGTGCCATGACAAGTGAGGGGGCGAGCGGGTTCCCGCGCTAAATGTGCCATCTATCCTCTGAATGTGAGAACTCTGGCACAATCATGTACTCGATCTATTTTACCTTTTGTGGTGTCACTACTTGTTTTAAAACTGCTGTAGGTAAGATTTGAGAGTTGTAAAGACAGAGGGCAGAAAAGAGCAAGATTGTGAAACTAAAGAACCAAAAAAACGTGCCCTCCCTCTCTGCTCCCCTCCCCCCTACATTTCATTTCTCGCACCTGTGATTGACAGGAAAGATGGATTCCCTGAACCAATCAGGGAAGAGATGCCCTGATTGGTCAGAAGTGAGCCGGGAGCGGTCTAAAATCGCTGGCGCAGTCAACTCAAAACAGATATTCTCACATCACACTTCACTCACTAATAGCTGACGGATGGCTATGGCATTTCTATCAAATTATAAATAATCAAATAATAGATCTTACATCTTACCTACAGCACCTGACACCAAAAGCCTGTACTAGATCGTGTTTATTTGTCACCGTGCCTATGCTCCCTCACACACTGTGACTGTAAAATATAGACCAGGTTTTGACCTGGTCTATATTTGATGGCCTGACCAAGACAGAGCTTATAGAGAGAGCTGATAGAGTGCATGTCAAGTGACTATACTCCCACATAGAACTTTTCTTCATCTCCATGTTTTGTTGACTGGTCACCACCAAGAAGTGTATGCTAAAATATTCAGTGAGTAGACTAGAGGAAACTTCAAAAGGAAGAGGGTGCTAAAACAATCCAGGATAAAATCTGAACGGTTGACAATCCTAGTAATTAGCTTTACTTTTATATTTAATTCACTGCTTCTCCCCATACAGAATAATTAATCATAAGAATGAATATATTTTCATGATAAATAAGATGGTAACTGGTAGTGGCAGCAACAGCAAGCCATATTTAAGTCACCCCACTCAATAATAAATGAGCATTGAGTCATTATTATTTGGAATATGTGTCACATCACTCAATAGAAAACCCTGATACATGTCGTATATAAAATGCTAGACAGAGAAACATCTCATCTCTTGGTTTTCTTCTGCGCTTGGTGATATTTAAAGGATACCTTTGCCGCTTTTCAACCTTTTCTCTATCTATCCGCAATACGGATATAGTGTGAAAAGCGCCTGCGGTTGTTTGCCGATGCTCTCTGTGTCTCTGGGGTGCAGCTCAGTGCAGATGCAAAATCTTACCCTAACTCTGTCATTTAAAAAAGTACTGTAGCGGGGAGATCTGTGTGCAGGCAACATTCATTTGCATAAACCACACTGAAATCATCAAAATCCGGTTGAAAATCGGCATAGTTGCCCTTTAAGGCAGTTACCCACTCAGTTTCACAAATTAGAGAAATTTAATAATCTATCATTAATAATCTAAAGTCTGATAGCAGATCTTGGTGAATGGGGTGTTCCACTTTCTTTCGCTTCCTATTTGTTTCGACCAATCATGTTGCTGGAGGTAGGGATCTGTAAGTGCATAATTAGGGCTAACAGGGAACACAAACTCAGCCAGCACTACTAGTAAACTGTAAAAAAGTGTCCGTACAACACCGTGTAGATTGGCCACTGTAGAAATACACTTATTAAAATTGCCGTCTGAAAGCTTCATCCACTCACGCAAATGAGTTTCTCTGGTTGAATATCTCCGTAATGAAACAGGAAACAAGGCGTAACTCCACCCCTTTCGGTTTTTGGTTTCCGGCCCACAGGCTCTGTGCCAGAGGCTCTGCTATAACATAGTAGGACCCCATCAGACTAATACCTGGTCAGAAGTCATGTTGTCGTGATCCAGCAGGTAACATGCTGGGCTTGTGTAACTGGATACATATAGTTTTACACTGAAATGATTGAATGGTTTGGTTGTCTTAAAAAAAACCTGACTAAAATAAAGAAAGTCTTCCCAGTCTTCCTACCTGAATACTGGACACAGGGATAGAAGGGGGGCGGAGTAGTTAGAGTTGTCTTTCTCTGTCTTTTGTTCCACTTTTCCACATTACGTACGGCTAATGTTATGATTCAAATGGAACATAACGCAACACAAGGCGCATTCCGATGGCAGGGGGCGCTGGGGGAGAGAGAGGGACGGGAGAGAGGGAGGACAGAGAAGGAGGGTTCGGGTTAGGAGGGAGGGAGGAGAGGAGAGCAGAGGGAGGTGAATGAAAGAGAGGAGAGGAGAATGGGGAAGAGGCCACTTTGTTGGCTTTGACAAAAGGGGGGCAGGACGAAAAACAAGCCGTCGGTTAACATTCTCCTGCGCTCGTTTATCAAGAACAAGCGAGGCACCTAAACACAATCGTCCTCCTCACCACAGCTCCAACATGTCGTATGGGTCTTAAGTTTGGGTTGAGTTTTTCAGTGCTGGCGACTGTCCGCGGGCAAACAAAAATAAAGCATGTTGGAGATGAACATGCAAGAACAAACTTGTCAACATGAGTTGCTTTTTTTTGGTGCTAATCAAGACGTTTCGTCCTCTATTGGGTAATACAGTACAATTCTATTACTTTCGGAAATCCTATCATTTCGAGAACGTTTAATGATAGATCACGTCAGCAGAAGGACACAATGACAGGGCATTAATCACACATTTTTCCACAGGAGCTGGGGGAAAGCTGTCAAACAAATACAAAGAAATAAATAAATAACCCAATCCGGTTCCCCAGCCAGCAGTGCAAAAAAACAACAACCAATAAAACAGATGCTGGTGAAATTCTAAGGAAGGCGTTTCAGCAGCAGTACACTGCCCCCACCTAAACCCACTGGACTACAGATATCGGGGGGGGGGGGCTATTTGTAGGACTATTTAAGATTTTCATGGAGACATTTTTTTTAGGGATTTAAAAAAAAAATTAACAAAACAAGCTACCAACCAGCTTGCAGTGTAAAACAGCTTGGACGTGGATTTAAACCCCCGGTCTGCATCTTGGAACTGATGAGAGAGGGACTGTGCCGGCTCTCGGATTACCCTATTCATGGTGGGACACAGAGTGCATATTGTTGTCATGCTGAAGTGATTTACTGTATCAAATTGAGCGTCCTACAAATGTAGGCCATAAACAGTCTTTATGAACAAGCCACAAATATAAAAAAAGACAAAAAAAGACAAAACAATACAAAGACACACAAGCTCAACTATCAAACCTGGCCTCGTGGTTCACGTTACACTCCTACTCTTCCAGACCGGCCAAGTACAGACCTATAGGGCTTCACACTTGTAGTCCAAGTACAAAATCACAGGCATCGATCAAGAACAAAATGTGTTTTCCTGAGCAACCTCCTGCACAAGCTGTGATGGCCTAACGCTGCCAAGAGAACCGCAGCAGCACTGGAGCACGGACCAGATCCACTGCGAGCATGCATACCTGTGTGTGTGTGTGTGTGTGTGTGTGCGCGCTCACATGCAAACGCTAGTGCAAAGATGTTTTGGACAGGTTAAGCCTTCCTGTAATGTGCAAGGGGAGGGGGGGTGCACAATGTCTTTTGGGGGGAATGGGAAAAGAGGGAGGGAAGATTAGAAAAGAAAGGTGGGGTGGGGGAGACAGGAGGGACTTTGCTGCAGTTATCTTTGCAACAGAGTTCAAGCTGCATACCCCCACTCTCTCCCTCCCTCTCTCCCTCCTGGTCTGCTGGGCAAGGCTGCCAGTAAATATACAGTGTGAGAGAGAAAGACAGAGAGAGAGAAAGAGAGAGAGATATAGCAAGAAAGAGAGATACAGGCAGACCCGACACACACACACACAAACATCGCAGATAGAAATCATTCTATCAAAGTGTTGAAACACCTCCATTACAGCACATTCTGAAGAGGCTTCTAGACTTTTTGCTTACCTCCTGGCTGTCCTCCTTGCCTTGCTGCATGCCTGTGTGTGTGCGTATGTGTGTGTGTCTGTATGTGAAGGCTATGTGTCAGATTGTGGCTCTGGTTGAAGCGGGCACGCGTGCTGCTTTTGAATCGTATAGCGCTAAGCCAGGAACATCCCTCCTCAAAACTACTGCCGGCTCTCAGATTGGCTGCTCATTGTGTCCCCCTTTCTCCCTCTCTGTGTGTCTCTCTCTCTCCCTCTCCTCCTGTGTGTGTGTGTGCGCCTGTGCCTGTGCCTGTGTGTGTGTGTATCGGTCCCTCCTTCTGCCGGGTTGTGTCAGTGTTGTGGGACAGCAGTGAATTGCTTCCCCATCGCTGGACCGGCAACTCTGCGGCAAAAAAAAGTTCCCCCCCCCTTCCTCCCATACCCGTGCCTTATTGTAGGGAAATAAGTCAATAGGTGGAACCATGGCGCTCCCCAGGCCACGCTGCAGCACGGACCCATTAGGCTGCAACACACATAACTGTTTAATGTTTGGAGGGGGGGGGGAGTTGTAGTCACAGGGGATTGTACTTGTTTTACTGCATAGTAAGCGTTACCTTTAACCCTTTTAAAACAAGTTATGTTAACTGTGGGCGGAGAACGCAGGAACGGGTTATGGTGATGCCCACCTGGCTATGGATGTGTTCATTATAGAGGCAGATGAATGCAAAATATTTCACAAAAAGCACATCGGTTCATTTCTGCATTTGGACAGCCTGGAAACGGAATGATAATGTGCAATTTCTATTCTGGGTAGGTGTTGTTAAGAGGTAGATAATCCTAGGAGACAGGTTAAGCTTTTGCTGATTCCTGGAAATAGAAGGTTCCTACACTGAATTAACTTCACACCAGCTAATGACACGTTAGAGTTTAGTGTGTGTGGTTAGTTGTGTGTATGGTGTGGTGTGTGTGTGTGTGTGTGACCTGGCTGTCTAATGTTATCACATTGATACTATTTAAATTCTGTCCCAATTAGTGTTTTGTATTGTTATTGTTCTATGAGACAAACCTACTGAAGCCACAGAACTGACACCCCATGCCTGCTGTCTCATAGCAATTCCAGATCAATTGTTAGTATCTTTATATTTTAAGATAATGAGAGTTCACAAAAATCCTACAGCTATATATAAAGAACTAAATATGAATATTTGTTTATGGTTCTGTGGTATTTCAAATGTGCTCTTACGGAAAGATTAGGTTAGTTAGGTTAATAATATTGGTAGTTAATGGTGTATATGTATTTGTAATTAAAAGAGAAGATTATTCATTCATGTTGGTGAATATTGTCATAAAACAATTGTATAAGACAAAATAAAAATCCATCCTTGTGTTGCTAACAACATACATCCAATGTAAAATATATATAATGTAATGGCTTGATGTAAAGGCACGCCCAAGTGCCTTTACTAGAAGGAGTCCTCAATACACAATCTCCAGCCATGGGATTCTGTCTATATAAAAACTCCACTCCTGCATCATCAATATTCTCCAACCACCATCACAGATTCATGCGGGCTTCAGGGAAGACCACTGCAAAAACAGTGCAATCAGATCAATCAATTATTGATCAAGAAGTGGTGGTGTAGGTGGAGGTGGTTGGGGGGGCATGATGGGAAACGCGGCCCTGTAAGTGGACCTGGCAGGAAGCAGGAAAGTTGTGGCAATGTACGACGATTCGTTGATCCCCACATCAAATCGTCAGCTGCCTTTAATGACATCTGACCCGGTAGGTCAACCCTTGCCACGTAGAACTGACTGAAGGAAAAGAAGAAAACCCATCACATGATGTCCAGCTAACAACAGCCCTGTGAGGATCTGGACATGGTTGTATTCTGACTCTCCACTGCGGCAGACAGGCACAGCCATCATCGTTTTTACGACAATACCAGGAAGCTGACTACACTTGCCTGGTTTCAGCTCCTGAAATCGAATCCCTGCCCCTTTTTGGTCTGCGGTTCAGGGTCTGGTATCGGTTTGCGTGACTGTTATTTGACTCAGCCGAGCCAATCGGCCGAGCCAATCAGCATCTTGTTGGTGGGACTTGAAAAGAAAATATGCTGACGGAAGACTCCCGTAGCAAAAAGTTTGGATTTTGCCTCTAAAAGTCTATGGATTCTGCTATTGAAGCTGTTCTGAAAAGACTTTTAGAAATATTGGAAATAGATAAATAGAGCCAATATTAGAGAGCAACAACACTTGCAGAATCATCTGCTTAGTGGTGGCTGGTTTAGGTGGAAGCAACCCCGCCCAGTCTCTGAAAACGACTCAGATGGAAGAAACTTCAGACTGAATTATGAAGTGAAACGAAATAGAATTCCAGGATGATTATCAGGCTAACACTACACAACATGTTCAATCAGTAATTAGAAGCACAATATGGATAAAAACCCAGACTCGTGCAGCCAGGACTCGAAAGGACCATCTGTGACAAAAGAAGTAGATGAGAAAATGGTACGAGTTTATCCGTTCTGAAAAGAAAAGCACACAATGTAATCTAATCACAGATTCTGCAATGTGGCCTTTCTTGGAAGCGTACATCTTAATTAATTGACACCATGAGTTACTAATTGTGAACTCTGGTCGTGGGCTCACACTATGTCTGACTGGGACTCTGGGTTAGGGTTAGGGTCTGTGTGCCTCCCTGCTCAATCCCCTTCCTTCCCCTGAACTCAGTCTAAACCACTTCTGAGAAATAGTTGATTTTCATAGGTTAGCCCCTGATCTTCAATATATTTCACATAGCAAACAAAATGGCTTGTTTCTTCCACTATGTTTTGTAATCATCTGCATACGATTTCACATTCCAACAGCAGCGTAGTAACATACCCTCGCTAACCACAGCTAATCGACGCAGCAGTTAGCATCGACTCCACTGAGCCCATGCTGCAAAAAAAAACCTTGAGCCGACCAATCCCAGCCTCCTGAGACCGTCCTGATCTCACAAGGTCACATTTCAGTTTCTCAATTTCTGGCCTCGCTCCCGTTGAAACCAACTTTCAAACCCCAAAAAGTGGACGGACCAATCAGAGCTAGGGGGAGGGAGTTTTAAGCAAGCAACTCCCCCTAGCGCTGATCAGTCTGTCCACTTTTTGAGTTTTGAGCGCCAGACAGAAGCAAATTCACAAAAATGAACCAACATTCATATTCACTTTAAATTGTTAGTAATAGGCAATAGAGAAAGTGATCTTCAGCCTGATTTTCTAGGCAGGACAATGAACAAAAACATTCAACACTGTAGTTGTAGTTGTTATACACCTGGGAAAAAAAGTTGGCTAAATCCAGAAACAGAACACAAGAGAAACTGTACGCGGACTGAAGCAGTACGCGCATACACAGGCACACACACACGCACACCTAGAAATCCCTTACCTTCCGGTGTGATCTCAGGGAACAATAGCAGACAAAAAACATGGCAGTGTTGGAGCAACATGAAGCGTCTCGTGGGGTTGCCGGTCACTCGCGTCTCTCTAAGGCAGCGGAACGATAAGCCAAGAGAGCAGCCACGGCATCCTGAGAGACCGAGAAGGTAGCGGTAGCATCCCTGAGAGTGAGATAAGACTCCTACACCAGCGTGGCATCATCATCCACGCCCCCCCACCCCCATCCACAACCAGCCTTCTTCGTCCTTTCTTTCTTTCTTTTTGTAAATAGCATCACTTGATGCAAAGCTCCAGCTCAGAGGCGTGGAACTCAGCCGTCATGCCGAGAGAGACAGAGCAAGAGAGAGAGAGATAGAGAGCAAGAGAGAGAGAGAAAGAGAAAGAGAGAGAGAATTAGCGAATTTGTGTCCAAGGATCATTTTTTTTGTAGAAGGTACAAATTAAAATGGCCAACCTCCATTTGTGGAAAACACTGCGTGCCTTAGTTTGCAGCGCGTCGCACCACCTAGGATGAAATATCCTCTCACATGTGGTGTTACACAACAAGCTGTATTCCACAGTGTCAATCCAGGAAGGCGGCGGCCAAAGAAAACCGCGTTAATATTCCACGATCGCTGGCTCTAACTTGGTTGAAACTATTTTAAGCGCAGAAAAGCCATTAACGTCGCATTACAAATGTACGACAATATTTTTTTGCAAATGTTTGGCGATGGTGAACGGCACATTTTGGCCCGTTAATTCCAATTATCAAACAGTATCCATGCAAATAGAGACATAACGGAAAAGGCAAAAAAAATCTGAAACTGTGTTTATCTTTGCTAAACATGAGCCATGGACAGCAAATAGAATGGGGACAGCAGAAATATGTGTGACAAGTGACAAACTGTGTGACGTGTTGACACATTTGTGATAGATGTTATGTGGGACACATAACTGACTTGTGTGACACAAGTCAGTCTAGCATGATGAGAAAATACCTGGATACCTAAATATCTGTATTTAACGTAGATAATGTAGATAGAACATAGTAGCTTCAGATGAGTCAGGCAACAGAATGCATCTTGTGTTATTTCTGCACATCTGAACCAGAGCAGAGAACACACACAGCTATAATACGCTGCCTGCAAATAGCTGCATGAAGCGCCGGCTTCTTTCTCCTGTCTCTCCCTATGCAGTTAAATTAAATCTGAATCATGTCGTCAAATGAAATCTGAATCATGTCGTCAAATGAAATCTGAATGATGTTCAAATAAAATCTGCATGATGTCGTTAAATAAAATCTGAATAATTTCAGTGAATAAAATCCAAATGATGTCATTGAATGAAATCTGAATGATGTCATCAAATCTGACTGTCGTTAAATACAATCTGAATTCTGAATCCCCTCATTAAATACAGTCTGAATCCCCTCATTAAATACAGTCTGAATCCCCTCATTAAATACAGTCTGAATCCCCTCGTTAAATACAATCTGAATCGTTTCGGTGAATCAAATCTGAATGATGTCATTGAATCAATCCTGAATGAGGTCACCGCATCAAATCTGAATCACGTTGCCCATGTCGACTCGTGACGTTCAAATAACATCGGAACTGCGTCAATGAATAAAAAGAGCTTGTTGGTTGTTTTTCTACACAGGTCCCAGCAGCTCCGGCGGCATAGCCCATGAGGAGAGGGGAGGAGGGTCAGGGACAGGTGCCTGCCGCCTCATTGAAGACAGAGCCATGTGAGAGTGGGCCCGCTCTTCATCTCCGTGTGTCATCGGAGAGAGTCGGCAGCCTTTGGGAGGCGAGTACACAGGCAGCGTTGTTGTACGTGGGCAGATGCGCCAGCCAGGCGGGCTGAATGTAGTGGGAGGTATCAAAGATGCTGTATAGAATATATTTTTGGTGCCAGCCTCCCTGTTACCGTGGTAACTGTCCATCGATTCAGCGCTTAGCGGAATTAAAGAAGGGAGAAGGATCTCT
>OMKN01066652.1:0-12954 GCA_900302345.1 Melanonus zugmayeri
TGTATAGTGCCAGCCCCAGTGGAGGAGGAGGGGGAGGAGAAGGAGGAGGAGGAGGAGGAGGGCTCGCCCGTAGCTCCTGGCCTTCGGCGGGGGTGGGTGGTCCAGCGGAGCTGGGCAGCGACGAGATGTCCCGGCGGCCTTCGCTGGCCAGCCGGACGCGCAGCTGGTCCCGAGACGTGCAGACCTTCACGGACACGGTGTATAGCATCTACCGGGACCACAGCAATAGCAGGGAGCAGACCCTGCAGCCACAGCAGTGGGAGACCACCTCCATCGTGGCCTCCTCCATCAACGCCTTCACGCTGCCCGTCATCAAGCTCAACAACTGCGAGGTGGAGGGACGGTCGGACGAAGCCGCTTCTGAAGCCGTAGGGGAACAGCGTCTGGAGGATACAGGTAGGGGAGGTGAGACCAGCACTGGGGCAGAGTCCAAGGAGAAGGATCTCGCGGGCACAGACCCGCCCCCCCTCACGGAGAAGCGAGGACACTCGCCCGCCAACAACACCAATCTGCCGGGAACGCCAAAGGCGGCTCAGCGGCAGTGGACTCAGACGCAGCTGTTCCCTCCGTCGCCGGTTGCTAGGGCGATGGGGTCACGGCTGTCACTCAACTCGCTGCCCGAACAGCCCAAGCCGGCTCGGCGCTGCAGCCTGTCCATGTCGGCTTGTCGTCAAGGTGACAGGGGAGGCAGGCGCTTCAGCTGCCCCCGCCTGGAGCGCTCCAACAGCAGGGGCTACATCAAACTGACCGACCTGGGGGGGGAGTCCTTCGAAGCCCCCGATGCCGACACTTCCTTGTTGACCTTTGACCAGGAAGTAGCGGTGGCAATGACCGCGACTACGGAGAATGTAGGCGGCGCTCAGGTAGAGGACGAGGCGGCAGCTCCCAGAACCTCTGTGGAGTCCTAGAGGGATTGAAAAGACATCTTGTTTTGACTCTTCTGGATGCTGACTGCTGTTCGCTCCGTATCCGCTGCTAATGAGAGAGTGGCCAGAAGGAACTAAGAAGGGGCAAAAGGACTATTACCATGGACACTCTGGTGCAAGGCTCTTTATAAATACCACACTGCAAGCTCAAATATCAAGACTTTTTTATATTTTTTCAATGTAGCAAGAGCAATACTGAAAAAAATGATGATATACTGTATACTGTAGGTATATGATGATGAAATACTGGTTTGTAAATCAAAAATTCTTAGAGTAGAGCTAAATTAATTCCTACATTTATTTTATATAATAATAATAATAATAATAGTAGTTCCACAAAAATAAACTGTAGCTGTAGAAATGCTTTAGGCAGTCACTGAAGAAAAAATAAAGGTGTACTGTAGCATAGAATTATGCCCTGGGTAAGAACATTGCGTTGGTTTGTTTCTATCACTGTAATGTGAATTACCTTGTGCATAGGCTAACTGAAATGAATCTCAGGTAGACATAAGGTTTAAGTTTGGGACCTAGAGGTAAAAAAGGTCTTGCCAATGTGCACACGTGTTAGCATTTGTCTGTATCACCTCTGTCAACCCTAGGTGTGATTGTGGGATATTTTAGTAGCACAGTGTAAAATGACTTGCTTCATCCAAGCGATTTTACTTGCATTATTAAATATTAAAAAGAAACAAGTTTATTTAAACAAGTTTGTGTTTGATTGATTCAGGAGTGTGACAGACTGCTTTGGGACAAATACGTTTTTCTTCAACAGGTGAGCAAAGCAACAGGAAAGCAACAGGTGCAGCTTTTCATAAGGGACTGAAGACATTAAAGCATGTATCTATTATATAATATATGTGACAATACATGACAAGCATTTTTGTTTAATTGCAGTGGTATCGGAGTGATCATTGCAATAGCTGTGTTTCTCTTTTTAATGATCACCTATGTTCATGTTTTATTTTGTTAAATTAGTATTGGATTATTGGAAGGTTTGTAAAAGTGAATGAATGACACACACATTGCTCTCAAATTTAAATGGCTAGCATTTGAAATCTACTAAATGACAGGCCTACTGATTCAAGTAAATGTACATGCTAATTGTATATCCTATGTGTTTACATCCCATATACTTCTGTACACATCGTATGCATTTAGGTTTATGCACACCGTTTCTTGATAGGCACACTTCATGTAGCATCATATATGCAGCATCCCCCCCCTACCACACACACACTCACCCCAGCAAAGCAGCCTCACATGCAGGCTGCACTCTGATGACAGCAGCACCCCCACACACACACACACACACACACACACACTCTCACCCCAGCAAAGCTGCCTCACATGCTGTTATCCTCACTCCTAACCCTGGGCTCATAAGGCCCTCTGGTGGTTAGGCTACATAGTCAATTTCCCGTAGACGGCCACTGGGTGGCGGTGTGATTATTCTGAGCGCGACCTTATTGGTGGGCGTGTCATCGCGTGCGCACGGGGCAGTTTAAAAGTGGTCGGGGCGGGGCTAACGTGCCCTGTCTGTGAAGTCAACTCGACTCTACGCTCCGCTCACAGGTGGCCAGTCCTCTCCAACCGGGCAACCCCTGCGTCGGGATTCCGTCCGTCACAGCGTCCTGTAACGTGTCGTGGGACTTAATTCCACCCAAGGAAGTCGGGTAAAGTATATAGTGTTCATTATTGAAACGCTTCGTTGGTTTACCACCGTGGTACAGTAAACGCGGGGTATAAGCAGCCTCAATAAACATATCATAATATATGTTCAATAGTAGCCCGACGCTGTGTTGTGCTGGAGTTATTGCCAAAGGGTTTCTAGGTGAATAAACGAGTCGTGTGTTTAATGTCGTGTTTTTATCTTCCGTTTCGCTTCCACCGGGGGTTCAAATGGGGAACTACCGACCACCCGATGACCTCATCCTGACGTCACGGGCCGTCCACTGAGTGAGTACCACCCGTCTGCTGCCTAAATATGACCAATGCAACACGACAGCTAAATGCAGTCGTTCAAATGGTCAGTTTAGAGGTGCTTATTGTAGGCGTGGGTCTTGTGTGTTGTCTTATGCATTGAGGATTTCTGTAGCCTACTGCAAACCACCGAGCAGGTATAACTATTTTTTCCTTGACACACACTCACACACGCTCGGGGTCTGACCTTACGTCTGACTGGACGCCAGACGGGCTGCTTGGGAAGGGGAAGTTCTCTCACAGCACGTGCTTCCTCTCGCCTCGGTTCACTTCTACAGGACAACACGTCAAGAGATCAATGAACTGAGAACTCTTTGTACCCTTGCATGCACACATGTAGGAAAAGAAGACAATCTTGACATCTTGAAAGGTGCTGTGTCTGTCTTTCTTTTACACCTGAAGACACCCCTTTCAGTTTTGTTCTTATCGTAGCCTTTTATGGGCTTAAATAATGTGTAGTGTAGTAGTGGATGTGGTTAGAGAGACAAGATAAGGATGGGCAAAGTACAATGCCAATTGCTTCGTCAGCAAATCTCATTCTAGTTTATTTGTGATACTAAGTATGACATCATTAACTAAGATCACTGTATTGTTCATTGGCACCATAATTTGACCATTTGTTTAAAAAAGTACACATTTTTGGCCTGATATAGGCTATATATGACAGAGGCTGCTATGCAAAGAGGGTGAAGTAGAGCCAGGAAATATAAAACCCATTGTAAGGACTGGTTCTTGTCAATATGTAGTTTGGAAATATTGATCCTGAGAGTGGGGGCTAGACTTCCTGTAACAGATTAGCTTCTCTGTGAGAGCAAATGTAGCCTCTGGGAACATCAGGTGGCTGCTTTGCAGTGAACATGTGTTTGTAAATTGTTCAATGGTTGTATGTATCCTTGAGGTTGAAAAGCATGTTCTCTAATCAGAAGGTTTAAGGTTCCTGTCCTTGAGCAAAGCAGCAGAATTCCTTGTTAAAGTAATCAATTCTCACTTAATCTCTAAAACAATTATTAACACTAAGGCGGTCAAGTATGGTTAGGGCGTCTTTAACTCAAGAGAACCTTGGATGCCTGCTTCACCTCCTTGCCCATAAGAAATGAGAGGAAAACCTCCATTCACAAAGGTCTGGAGGCATTTGTGATGCACAGAAACCTGCCTGTGGCGTTCCTGGTCTCGCAACGGTAACTTTACACTTCACACCTGGTCATCAGTCCTGGTTATGTGGAAAGAGTTTATAATTTTTGTGCCATAGGAAACAATGAGTGGAGGTGCTGCCGTGTTGACTGTCGCATAACATGTGATGAGTAGAGATATCATGACGTCAGCAGCACAGCAGAGGGTCCTGTCTGAGATTACCCATCTAATCAATACCAGAGACTGTCAGGCCAGGTGCTAATCGTGTGTGTGTGTGTGTGACACTGCCGCTTCGTGTGGCGGTCATAAGGGTTAAAGTACTAGATGATCTGTAAATATCAAATATCCAGGCCGTTATCTCTACTGAGCGATAGGAGACATGCAAAGGTCGCACCAACAACAATAGGTGGAGACGACGACCAGTACAGTTACAGGTACTGGTCTGGATCACGACTGTAGTATAATGGGGGAATTTAGTAACTGATATGGGCTAAAATTGGCTATCGGTGTAATGTCCCTGCTTAGTAAAATTGGATACCAAATATCCATGTCATATGCACTTGTCATAACATGTTGGATATCTTTGAAGGGCGACTTTAATTGTTTTCTTTTAGATGTGTTGAAGTATGTTGGATGGGATTCCACTGACTAGATTATGCGTTAATACCTGCAGTGTATTCTAATGTCTCTTAAACCACTACATCTCTAACGTACAGTGCAATTAATCAATCAGGTCAGAGCTCTGTACCTGGCAATACGTATTGGCACTCTAATCGACGCCTGCATGAAAAGGTGTGATCATGAGCATCTTCTTTTGTGTATAGATTTAATTCCTGTTGCCGCTTCCATTTCGTAGAGGCACACATCTCTTCAGTCGCCCAACATTCCCCTGGTTCAGAGGAGAACACTCCTACTTGAGTCTTGTCAGACAGATGGATGGCCCTGTGCAGAGCCTCACTATCTGCCACTGGCGCCCAGTCACTTAAGAGCCTTAGAAGGCTTCTGCCACCACCGCTGTTGGAATTTTAAAGCGACAGTATCCTGGCATGGGAACAGGGACTGTCGCAGGATATTTATGGTGAACCCCTGTTGGATCAACATACAATTTCTATGGGACAATGCCTTTAATATTTCCCTACAGATCGACTTGGTTCCTTTCCCACTGTATTTGTCTGTTGATCATATTGGATATTATTGCCCATTGGTCTTACTGTGAAATATGCTTGGTTGTTTAGGTTTTGTTTTTTTGTGAGCACGTGCATGCATTAATGCTGTCTCATCCAAACCAGTCAGACAGGAAGTGACATCGCCACAACTTTTCAAGTTTCGATTCCGCAATTCAAAGTGGCATTCCTCAATTCAAAGTGGCATATGTTGAAATGGCAGTGCCTTTTTCCCTCTGCTCATCTCAACAGAATGTCTCCTCAGCAATCACTCAGGGCCCAATCTTTAGTCTTTCCAAAGGTTAAATACCATCAGGCTTTTATGATTCCTCCAGATACGAGACGCATGCTGAACACAGAGCCAAAGCCAACGAGTTTACGGCAAGAGAAACTCCCTCCTTATTATCTCTCATGAATCTCTTTTAATGAGTCAGTACTGAACTGACGCTTCAAAATAATAATACACCATATTAACTAATTAACAAAGACTACATCCGTGAGCCTTTGCCCTGGAGTCCAGTGAGATGGGCAGTGGGTTGAGTTGTAGGTATGGGGGTGAGTTGTAGTACTGTGTAGGTATGGGGTTGAGTCGTACTGTGTAGGTATGGGGTTGAGTTGTACTGTGTAGGTATGGGGGTGAGTTGTAGTACTGTGTAGGTATGGGGATGAGTTGTAGTACTGTGTAGGTATGGGGTTGAGTTGTACTGTGTCCATTGGTTTAGGGGCCTCAGACCAAATTGTCACATTTGCTCACTGAGTTGTAGCAGCGTAGGTCAGTGACCGTTCACCACTGCCACATCTGCCACCAGGGTGCTACAGTCTCTACAAGGGGCACAAGTCACAAGGTCCATATTTCCTTTTGAATTATTGTACTTTAGATCAAAATCCAACTCTAATTTACATACCAATAGTGCCTTGATTTCAAACCACTTCATAAACCTTTTGCAAAACCACATCCTCCTCTAACAATTTCTATGATTTTCTTGCCTTTCTTTTTTTTCCACAATTTGACTTTGTTTGATAGGACAGATGTCCTGCATGCATGTCTGTCTATACAAAGTCAGTGTGCAGTCATCCTGGTGTCGTCTGGACCAGTGGTTGATTCCCATCTGGGCCCCGAAGAATGCTGCACAAGACCAGCTACTTTTTTGTTCTTGTGTTTAATTGGATCACATGGGTGGTTTGCCGTGTATCGTAAGGGACATGCTTCCGTGTGTAGGCTTGATTATATTTTAAGCTGCTCCTAACTGTACCAGGGAATTTAACTGCTGTAATGAGGTTATTGATTACCAGAGAGGCTTTCAGATTCTGTGCGTCGTATCAACTGTTCTTTAGTTTAGCATTTGTGGGGTCAACATCCAACACATGTTAAGGTAGAGCTGGGCAATATATCGGTATTATATTGATATCGTGATATGATATCGTCTTAAATTTTGGATATCGTGATATGGCATAAGTGTTGTCTTTTCCTGGTTAAAAGCTGCATTACAGGAAAGTGATGTCATCTGAACATACCAGACTGTTCTAGCTGTTCTATTATTTGCCTTTAGTCATATCCACATTACTAATGATTATTTATCAAAAATATCATTCTGTAAATGCACCAATAGTCATCCCTATAATATTGTTGCAATATCAATATCGAGGTACTCGGGGCTCCATATCTCCCAGCCCTAATTGCTGTACTTGTACTGAACTGTTCTTGTTTACCTTTTGATATTTAGCATTTTCATATTGTAGGCTAGGCCTATATTTATTTATTTATTCTCTATAGTCTCACTTGAAACTGTTATGTTCATTTTGCACTAAAGTTCTTAATAAAATGAGAAAATACTCAGTACTATTCATTTGTCAAGCATGTAATTCACATATTTAGAGTATACAAACATATTTACCATGTTTTTATTTTATATAGACTATTTATTTATTGAATTACCAGAAAACATGCTATGTCGTAATGAAGATATTAAATCACCTATATCGGAATAGAAGATTTTGGCCATATTGCCCAGCCCTTGGTTAAGGTGTATTATTATTATTATAAGATGTTTTCCTTTCTGCATTGAGAGAACAATGATTGTTTTAAGAGTGGTGAGGGTCTTTGCTGGGTTCAAGGTTGAGCCTGTAGTGACCCCTGCTCCGGAACCAAGCGTCAAGCGCAGCAGAAGGGGAAAAAATGACGAGTCAAGCAGCCTCTGAGGACCTACAGGGCCCACAGTAGATCACATGTCTGTCTGGTTGGTGGTTAGTCATTGTGCTGACCGTAGGAGTGACTGAAGAGTCTGGACATTCTCTGTGGCTTTATGCTATACTCTCAAACTGTCAGATTCCAAAGTTGCATTGGCTTCCTTGCTTACTGTTCAGAACAGGACCCAGCTCTTTGCACTCTTTTTTTTTTGTATTACTCGTAATGAATTGCTTTAGGGACTTAAGGAATTTGTCTCCTGTTACAGCTTTGAAGTGAATAAAAGGATTTCAGGTGACGCCTATTGCTAACTGAGGTTTGGTTGCACGGAAGACACACATCCTGGTAACATTTCCTTTGTGTACCCTCTTGGTGAGCTGTGCTGTGGTACTAGTGTGTGTCCTGGCTACCTAAACAATGGTCATTGAGTGAAATATAGCGTAGCCGTCTGCCTCTCGTAGCATATTCATTGTGTAAACACGGCACAAGGTGGAAAAGGTCAAGCCTATGGTGTCGCTGGAGAAAGTGACACCTTGGGAATATGACAACGCGTTTGAATCTAATTGCCATTCTAAATCCAATTAATCATTGGTTAGATTAATCTTTTAACACTAATTACCACTAATTGTCATTTTTTGGGTGGGATGTTCTGTTTAATATAAAGTGGCTGATTAATTCAGAGGTGATGGAAAGGACCTAGAAAAGAATTGTATTGAAATCGAGTTGAAAAAAGGGATGCGTCTGAATATTAGTGTATAACCTCTCTGCTTCATATATAATAACCACATACCCCCACTAGGAAAATCTACCAGTTTGGATTCATCAAAGTGCAGCAGTAAAGAGTTGGAAAGTTAAGTGATCGCTTCTAGCTTTCTCCTTTTTCCAGTTTTCTCTAAACATTGACTCATGAAGAGAGTTGCATGGATCCAGTCTTATTGCTAAAGTGGTAGGCTACCACTGATAGGCTAAACAATTTTGATCGCTCTTGTATTTCCACAACAATAACTTATTCAGTGTTAAAATGTGAAGACAGATTTGTCCGGTGTTGTCCGCCCACCTGTATCTTGTGTGTGTGTGTGTGTGTGTGTGTGTGCGTGCCATATTTTTGAAAGTGCACATAAGTTTGCCTAAACCACAGTGTGTGTTGATTTACTAGAGACTAGCATGAAAGCAATTAGATGGGATAAAAGTCAAAATGGGAGACGGAGCTGTGCCAAAAACAGTAGGGTCAAATTCCCATCGGGAGACTGGAGGCAAAACCCACAAATCCCTTGAGGGAACTGCCCAGACACTAATTTAAAACATGCGTGTGTGTGTATTATGTGCAGGGAAATCATATTATGGTAGTAAGTAGCATGCACCCCCTGCCTCAACTACTAGACCATAGAGTAAATAGTCAATGAAAGGAGCCCTGTCTGTGGTTCATTAATAATAGACGTAGTGTTTTTAATAATAGTAGCGTGGTTCAACAATGTTTTGGAGACCACTTTCCTCTTGAATGGGGACGTTTTGTGCTCCCACAATGGCCTTGTCGAGCAAAAATCAACATGCTGGCTGTCCCGCCGTCCCCCCGTCCTCCCCTCGGTGCGTTGGGAGGAGGAGGAGGAGGAGGAGGAGAGGAGCTGCAGCCCAGTCGAGGAGCGCGGTCGGCAGGGAAAGGAGCTCACCTCGACTTGCAACTGATCTAAAGGAACGAGGCCGATTTAACTGGTAAAACTGCTCTTTTGTTTAGCCTTTTCACAATATTGTAATTATTTAGCAGGGAAAACTGCACGGTGTATTCCGCAGTTTTTCTTGCATGTCATCGTAGACTCCGTCTGACATCCGACGACGGATACTTGGCATTAAAACCCACGTCTTATTTGGGCTAATTCAGCCATCCGGAAAAATCGACCGTGATTTAATTCCACTGACATGTCGGTCATAACGAGTCTTCAACGTAACGATGCGTTTTCGCTGAATACGCAACCCGCATTCGAGATTTTACCGTCAAACTTGGTTAACGTATCGTGCGAGCGAAACCTTCAACCGTTCAATACGTGTAGTTATGCACGTTATTGGCGAAATGGTACAGATGTTGTCCCGTATAAATCGTACCGTGTCACGTCAATGGACAACGCGACGCTATGCTAACATCTGTCTCCTAATTAATGGGCTTTCTGGATTCTCGCCGTATGTTTTGATACGACGTATTTCGGTGTTTTTGATCTGCAGTGCGGTGGGCGTGGTTACGGGACGGGTACCGTGTATTTCTGTGTCCTCCTTCAGCATCCTCACGTCCTTAGCTACGGAATGCTATGTTGACCAATGTCGGACTATTGAGTTGAGATGCGTACAGCCCCGTTCACCAGTGTTTAAATGCGTCTGCGCGTCTGCAAGACTAGATCTGTTCAGCGCAGATTGCATTGTTTTTTCCTTCTAAGCAGTGCATTTGGGTCTTCTTTTTTTTATTAGAATATCTAACTAAGTGGAACCGTGTCTTAACCTAAGATAGCTTCATATCCACCAGACATTAGTTACATCAGATTTAGTGATTATCCATAGCTCATCAAATGTTTAATTCCATCTGTAGCTTATTATGTGTAGGCGTCTCTGCACAGGCTGCCGTCAGCAGCCTCTTGTCCACCATGATGCATCTCTGAGCTTTGTGTTGATGTTTTTTTCTCATGGCTGCTTGAGAGAAGAATCATGCTATGTGATCATCACTTTAGTGACCAGGCAGTTTTTATCGTCATTTGTCTGGGGTGATGCTAGCCCACACCTCCTCTAGCTGCTGTTTCTAAAGCCACAGTGGTCTTGTCCCGCACTGAAATGTGCGCCATCATAACAGTCCAATTGAAAAACAAAACATAAAATGACAATCTTAAGGCCAAAGCACACAGAGCGTCCAAAAAACAAATCATCATTGAATCATACCGTTTTGAACAGAGCAAAGCACACGGAGCGCGACTTCATATTCGCTTGCTTCATATAGGACTCAAGTCTATTTGGGCTGCGAAAATTAAAAAACATTATTTTGCACATGCCCCAACAGGGCCATGTGCTTTGGGCTTTAGATGGCTGGATTTTTAAGTGACCACGATGTTGACTCTCCATGTTTGCTCAGGAGCATCTCATCTCGGTCTTTTTCCCTCCTCAAAAGTCCAACCTTTCTTAACTGTGGATTTAGTTTTGTTCTAAAAATTGGACCATCATACTGTAATACTATCATGTAGTTGAGTGCTCCTTTTTGGGCTTGTATATTGTCTCTCTCTCTTACTGTCTCTCTCCTTCAGCAGATGCCAATGGTATCTTATTACGGTAGCGTAGCTGTGTGTGTGAGTGACAGCTGTCAGCCCTGCAGCCGTGGAGAGGTGTGTGTGTGTGTGTGGGTGTGGGTGCGGGGTGCGGGGTGCTGGTCCTATATACAGTATTCTCTCTCAGTACGAGCCTGATCTGGTCTAGAATTGGCAGGCAATCACCTTCATGTAACCTCTGCGAATCCTCAGGGGTCGAAGCATTTGTGGGTGTGGGGTGGGTGAGGGGCATATAGGACCAGGCCCAGCTGTGTTTCATTCAAGCTAATGGCGCTGGGCGCAGATGGCGGCTTGCTCATCCGTTGTGTGGTAGTGTGTCTGTTCCAACAGCCATTTGCACAGGGCCCAGTCCCAACGGTGTGCATTACAATCACAAATGGGCCTCCAAATGAACGCAGTGGAGGACACTGCCAAAGTCATGTCCATTTTCAATTATGATTTATAGCTGCCTACAGGTACACCACTCTACAGTAGATAGGATTACCGCCACAGTGTTGGTTCTGCCCTTCGTCGTCTCTGAATGGGCCATGTTCGTCAATCTTGGATTGATATTATGTGTTTTAATTGTGTGTGTGTGTGGGGGGGGGTATACTGGTCATTTCTAGAGGAAGAAATGGAGTGCAAATAGCTTGGCTCCTCCCAGGTCAAAGGTGAAGCACTCTCATTATTTAGTTGATCTCAGAGCGTGTCTTCGGGGAGCTTCTGCACGTTTAATTTGGCCGACGCCAAATGGCCGTCGCTTTCTAAGACAGAAAAACGAGCGGCTAAAAATTGGGGGATTTAATCTACTAATTGACTAATTTTGACTAAGCAGACTCAACTAATTGAATGATTACGTTAGAGCAAAGTGCTCCAAAGTGCTGCAAATGGAATTAAAATGCTAAAATTGACAGCAGGAGGAGGAGGACTTTTTCATGTACAGACGCTGGATGGACCAGAACTAGTTGAATCTGGTTCCACAATTGGTTTTTTTTTCTCCCCCATGGCCTTTTTGAATTTTATGTGTACAGAATTCTGAATGCATAATGTATGTGTCAGGCTCATGCATAGTACCGCCACCCCCTCATCCCCAGCACCCTAAATACAAGGCTGCTGTGTGGTCCGTTGTGTTAGCCCTGTGAGGAGAGCTTGTCACCACTGACTGAGCGCATTCTTTCCTTCATTTCTATGGTGCTAAGATGTTCCTGCCGTCCATCCATTGGCCTCGCTCCATGGCTCCTCTTTTCCATAGAAGGTGAAGTAAAACGAAGCTAGGGTATAGTCATGCTGCCATCCTCTGTCCATCCATAAGACAAAGGGAGGAGTGCTAAGAAATGATGATGCAGATTTATGTAGGGATGCCGAGGGGCCATATACGCAGAATCTCAACGAAAGAAAATTTTTCAGGGAGAAAGGAAAATCTTTCTCCCTGAAAGAGCAGCTGTGAGTAGACTGTGCTCTTCCAAAAGCCCAACACTCTGGTTTGTTTGGCAAGGTTCAGGGTGATCTCTTGTCCAGAAGTCATGCTAAACCTGTTTAAACAGAGGCCTGGGCTATTGAGGCGATTCAGTTTGAGTCAATTTACCCAGGCCGCTCGGAAATTGCTTTAGTTATGTTTTCTTGGAAAATGTGTTTGGTAACAGGCCGGGGTCAGAATTTGCGTCATGTGACTTCACAGCCTTTTTCACATTAGTGCTGGCGGAGCATTAACCCTATAATATAAGTGTTTGTAATCTATACAGCCCTTTTTATAGTGGCTGACAACGCAGTACAGCTCAAACATCTAAGGGGAGTTTGATCGGCATGCGCCCTCTCAGTGGCCAGCCTAGTTTCCTGTTCCCATCTAGTACCACAAGAACAGTGTCGCGGCACATTGGCCGCCATATTGGGTCATGATGTTACAAAATAAAGTTGTTTTTTTTGTGTTTTTTGTTTTGTTTTTTTGAAACGACAATGTTTCCAGTTTTACTTGTTAAAGATACGCTTCGATATTCTGCTGTAATCCTTTTTCCAAGAGGTTGTGTACAGAGCATCCGAAATCCTGGCTAGCAGAGAGGGTCTTTTTTTTTTTATGTATCCATTATTCAAGTAAATCTTGTTTCACCGGACGCCGTGTGAAGACAATGAAAACAATGTCTTCAGATATCCTCATAATGTAATTGGCTTAGCGTGAGACTACAACAAACAAATGAGCGTGCACTCGTGCAAGTGAAGTGCTGGCTGATGAAAGCAACACCTGTGTGGAAGTAACAAGCGCTCGGCGTAAGCGACACGCAGAGCGCTGCTCGTGGAGC